>BQNB010005366.1:77957-102523 GCA_026074375.1 Tanacetum coccineum | reverse complement strand
CACAACTACACTTGATGTACAACTAACAATACAATAATTAATCACAACAAGATGATCTTTTGAAAGAAGTAAGAAGAAGAATAAAGATCAAGACACTTTTGATGCGTGCTTGAAACTTTGGCGTATTTGGCAATTCCTTTCTTGAAGTGAATTACCTATACAAGAAGTAGAAGAAGAGATGCTAGAGAGAGAGAGAGAGAGATCAGTTGATTAGAGAGAAGATTAGATGAGAAAGGTGTGTCAAAACATGAGAAATAGCTTGGTATTTATAGCCAAACATTTTACTGTAGGCCAGTTTTTCCGGTGTTGTTTACCAATGACACCGGCTTGCAAAACTAAGGGCACCGGCAAACAGTAACTAAATCCGGATTTTGATTTGCAAAATCTTGAGAAATCTTGTGTAATCTTATGAGATTTTCCTTGGATTTGCTGCATTTGATTATACACTAAATGAAATAATTAAATTAATAAGTGTAAGATGATTTTGTGTAAAGTTAGGGTTTAAAAAGATTTGTGTACTTTTTCAAGTTGCATGTGTTTTTCTACAAAGGCGGGAGATAGTAAAGAGATCATGTTTTGAGATGATAAGAAGTTTGAGAAGAATGGTGAGTTAGAATGGTTATGTTTTGTCATTAATAAAACCTAGGTCTAAATTGATTGTAAAAACGTTTTGTTTAAAATCGATTTATTTGTATTAACAAAATCAACACATATGTTTGTATCATATTCATTTTGCTAAATTAAATTTTCATCAGTTTTAACCAAGTTAGAGTTAATCTTTTATTTCATTAACCAATCATAAAGCTCAATTTTAAAATTGAGTTCTTTATTAGTTAATAGAAAATTTTATTTTGTCATTTTGTGTCCTTTCTTATGAGAAATGTTCTAACGTTTTGTAGAGTAAGAGATGCACTTCACAATGTTTGAGATATATAGCATGTAATCTTTTTAGCAATTGTCCTATTTAAACCAGAATAAAATACATAATGTTATGTGTTAGAAAATAATAAAAGTAGGTGTAATAAGAAAAAATTTATATGACATTACATTTTGTTTTCAAGTTTAATGAGGAAAGAAGACAAAGTGTATGGAAAGACATTAGTCGAGTGAAGAGGAAAGGAGTGAATTTCTTGTGTTCCCAAGTTAAGGAGAAAATAAAAAAAATGATGAGATCCTCATAGATCCACATACTCTAAAGACCCATTGAACCCATCCCAACCATCCATCACAATTTCATCCAATGGTTGAGATTAAATATTAAACCCACCCATCTTCCACATTAGAGGGGCAAAAATTATTAGGAATTATTGTAAACAGACTTAAGTCTGGTAGTTATAGAGTTAAGTCTGGTAGACATAGTTAAGTCTGTCAGTACTAAGTTAAGTCTGGCAGTACTATAGTTAGTATTGTCCTTGTCTAGTTAAGTCTGTTTATGTAACAGAATAGTTATCTTAGAGATATCTTAGGAAAGGATATGCATATCCTTTTACGCGTTTGTAAAAGCCAATTAGGGTTTCCTTGGTGTATAAAAGGAACCATACGGCACAATGTTTAGTATGAGATTGAAATAGTATTCTAATAGAAATTAATAGCAAATATCAAAGTTTTACATTGTGTTCTTCTTAGTACTTGTGTTAAGATTCTGCATTAGCACATAGTATTCATAGTCATTGTCTCTCATATAGTTGATTTGGATTTATTCAAGTTAGCTATTGTCCTACAAAAGGCTAAACAGATCCAAGACTTTGGACCTACAAAAATGTAACATGAGGAAATATTAGCTACAATTAATTGTAGCCAATTGGCTACAATTTTGTGCTATAAATCATGGGTCCCTGAGTCATTGTGTGGGTCCTTGAGTCCTTGTTGTGGGTTCCTGAATGATTTCTTGTGTATTTTTGGTGTAGAATTGTAGCTAGTTGGCTACAATAATTGTAGCCATGTTATCCCTATGTAACTTCTATAAACATAAATTTACACACACATCACTTTTTCTAAATATAAAAATTAGGTCGAGCTCTTCCCACCCACCTTCAACCGACGACAATTCATACCATCCACGTTTTTCCGGCTATTCAACCGGCGATGATCATAAAAAACAGTGCAAAAACACATAAATTTAATCTTCCAAACATCATAACACATCCTTATCGATCTCTAATTCGAACGAATTTGAAGGATTCGATCGAAATCATAATCGATTATGTGCAAATGGATGAAAATCAGTTAAACGAAGATGATTTGGTTGTAGATGCTGAAAATCTTATGCTTGATTCTAAAATCCAAGTTATGGATGATGTTATTGTTGATCCAGATCCATAACTGAATTTTGTAGCTGCTTCAGGTAAATCACATGTGATTCTGTTTTGTATGATGTTTTGAATAGTTTATATAGTTAAATTTTCAATAAGAATAGAATTTTCTAGCCGATTTAGATAAATCACATATTATTATGTTTTATATGATGTTTTGAGTAGTTTATACAATTTTACGATTAGAATTTTGTAGGCAAATCACATGTGATTCTGTTTATATCATATTTTCTTAAAAATGATTCTGAACAAAAATCACATGTGATTCTGTAACAGATTTTGTGAGCACACCAAGACCATCTGTATACCTTCATACTGAGAAACCTGGAGGATCGGTATATTAAGAACCTAATGTTTAAAGAATTTACGTACCTGTTGAGGGGAAAATTTTTAATACGATAGAGAAATGTATTGAATTTTATGTCGTTTATGCTGAAATTGGAGGTTTTGAAGTTAAGAAATCGGCACAAAAAACTAAAAGTGGTTTGGTTAAATCTAAGTACGCCATGTGTAACAGGAAAAGGGTTCCAAAAGAGATAAACATAAACACATTGGATCCTGAAAACAGTGATAAACAAGTTAGAAATACAAGACACCGTATAACGGGTTGTAAGGCAAGAATAAAAGTTGGTTTGGATCCAGTTTCCGGAAAGTATGAAATAACCAGTTTTATTGCTAAGCATAATCATCAAATGATTCTAAAACATTATAAGCATCTAACAAAGAAACAAAGAAAAATGACTCAAGCGAAAAAAATGTTTGTTGATAGAGCTTCAACATTAAAACTTGGTGCAACAAGTGCACATAACTTGTATTATATGATGAAATGGGGTGCTCAATATGTTCATGGCACAAGTGATGATTTTAAGAATCATATAAGGGACGTTAATGCATTCATAAGAGAAAGCGACGCGCAAATACTAATCAACAAAACGGAAAATAGAAAGCAATTTGTGCCAAACTTTACGTTTCATTATAAGGTTAAAAACAGTGAATTAGTTGCAATGTTTTGGGCTGACAAAGTTGGTAAATGCAACTACAAGGAGTTTGGAGATATTATATCCTTTGATGCAACTTTCAGAACTAACAAGTAAGTTGTTTATAACATGTTTTTTTTTATAACTCTTGTTCTGATTTACATAAGAATCACATGTGATTTCCAGGTATGACATGGTGTTTGTTCCATTTACGGAGATAGATAATCGTAGAAAGTGCGTGACAGTCGGCTCAGGATTCCTTTTAAGAGAAGACGCCGAAGCTTACACATGGCTACTAACGTCATTCATGACTGCTCATGAAAAGCAACCAAAAATGATTATAACGGATCAAGATGGAGCAATGAAATTAGCAATTGAAAAAGTTCTTAATGAATCTAAACACAGACTATGTATGTGGCATATCATGCAAAAAATTCCAGCAAAGATTGTAAATCATAAACTAGTTGATTTCTTCAGCATGAATCACATATGATTTCTTCTATTTTCTTACTCAATCTCATAAATCACATGTGATTCTGTAACAGATCTGTAAAGAAATTTATAATGAAACCGATTTCAAAGAGCGCTTTAACAAAATCATGTGGAATATGTTCATGGAGCCAATGGAGTTTGAAGAAAAATGGTCAAAACTTATTGAAGATTTTGGCTTACAAAACCACAAATGGATGACAAAGATGTTTAACCTTCGAGAAATGTGGCTACCGGCTTATTTTATAGACTCGTCATTGTTTGGATTGATGAGAACTACTTCAAGATCTGAGAGTGAAAATGCATTCTTTAAAAGTTTCACAAATCACGGGTCAACGTTAGTCAATTTAATGATGTGCTTCGAATCAGCAATGGAAAGGCAAAGATAAAGGTAAGAAGTATTAGACTTTAGAACATTTGAATCGACTCCAAAACTTCATACAAAGTTAAAAATTGAAATCCATGCATCTAAAGTATATACTAGGGCAATATTTCTCTTGGTTAAAAAAGAAATAATAAAAGCATGTTGGGCATGCCAAATACAAGAGTTTAAAACTGAAGAGGGTTGTGAGATGGTTAAGGTTAGAGACAAGAGAGCAGTTGCTTATAGAACACTTTATACAGAAAAAGGAAAATAGGTGGTGCAGGAAAAGGAGTATGTAGCATAATACAAGGTAATTTTAAAATTACTTGCTATCCGTTATAGTCTGTTATAAGAATCACATGTGATTCTTGTGTAGAGTATTAATTTTGTTATGTTATGTAATAAGGTTATGCATTCTCTTAAAGACGGTTCAGTGGAATGTACTTGTAGACATTTTATACGTGACGGATTTCTATGTCGTCATGTATTCTGTGTTTTAAAGAACCGTGATATTGATGTCATTCTGGAAAAGTACATTTTGAGACGTTGGAGAAGGGATATAATACCACCTGCTTTGAGAAGAAACACAAACAGATATAGAGAGAAAAATGAATCAATTGAAAAGCTAACAAATGAGGATACTTACATGGCGGATGAATGTTTATTTTTGTTGAGTAAAGATGAAGACAAGTTAGTGAAGTTTGTGGAAGAGTTGAAAACAATGAAGAAATAAGTTGTGGCTCAAGTGCCTAAGCCTCCATCACAGATGACGGGAAATGTGATTGAAGATATTTACGCAGTTCAGAAACCAAATCAAAATCAAGTCAAAAATACACAAAGGGCTATAAACAAAGGTGGTCGGAGAGAAGAACATAAAAAGTGGAAAAGAAATATCACTTAAAGCTAAAACTAAGCATGACACTGTGAAGAGAAGGCCAACAAGCACACAAAGACAACATGTCCATCAAATCCAACATATATTGCAATACTAGCGAGGATTGCTACTGAACAAGAAGCAAAAAATGATGTTGCAGCTGAACAACTAAGAACTGATGTAGTTGAAGAAGCGACTAACACTTCTCGAATACCATATTTTATTTAGTTTTGGATTTTTCCATATTTTTGTTGCACTATTGAAAAAGTGTTATGCGGATCTTATTCGACTATTTTAATTGAAAGGTTTTTGTTTTAGGTTTTAACAGATAAGGTATTTTTTTACTGGATAAAATTACAAGTTGTAAAGGATCACATATGACTCTACAAGAATCATATGTGATTCTAAAAAAATCATATGTGATTTCATATAGAATCATACGTGATTCATATCTAGAAAACAAGTGATTCTAAAATCATAAAAAAACACATGTGATTCATAACTAAATCACATGTGATTTATGAACAAATCACATGTGATTTTTAACCAAAAAAATTAAGTATAAATTTCCCAGGTAACAGATGTAAAAACATTAACCAAAAACAATAAGAAAAAGTACATCAGCATTACTTGTTCAATACTACATCAACATTACTACATCAACATCTAAACTGACCACCATCAGTGATTACCAAAAGACCAACATCTAAACTTTTCCAGAAAACAAAGTAAAAACAAAGACAAACTACGGCTATTAATTTTAACTACATATACTACCATTCAAAATCACTTACAAACCCATCAGTTTTATCCACACATCAATTTCTCTACTTCATTGCACCGCCCTCTTGATGCTCAACCACATTATCAGCCGCATCACCCTCTTGATTCTTAACCACATGCTTCACTAGATCACGCTCGACCCTGTTCTTGATTGCATTAACAATAATCGAAATCCTTGTCGTTTCATCATTGTCGGTCTCGAACTTGTAAGCCAAATCAAACATCTTATGTGAATGGATATTCAAGTCGTGAAACAGAATATTAGTGCAATTTTGAACCTCATGCGTCTTAACAAAAAAATTGCGTCTTTGATTCTGTACACAGGCCAACATCACATCTTGCAGCAGGTTCACCGATGTAACACTCCATATGAATCATAGCGAAAACTCCACAATCTACATGATTTGTCGTAGTCCTCCATTTAAGATTTGGAATGCATGGTCTAGCTTTAGCAATAGCATCATGGTTTGGATGTTGATTTTCACATAGATACCTGGAAAAATACTTTTTTCTACAAAAAAAAGAAAGATAAACAAAGTTAAAATCACATATGATTTTCAAAAATCACATATAACAAGTATAAAATCATATATGATTTTCAAAACACTTACCAAAAGTTCACAAGCGTCCTTGTACTTTGACTTCTAGATCTCTTGACATTGTTATCAAGGATAATCATCGTTCCTTTCTTAATGTTGAAAACAACAACATAAAAATGATTGGAATCACAAATCGGGTGTTAAAAATCAAGAAAAGACTCGGTCACTTCTAATATATCATAGAATAGCTCGTAGCATAATATTTGGAAACTTACTAAGCTAACCAAGTCAACATAAGTAATCCTCATGCTGACCGGACCCTATAACCCCTCTCCACACCTTAGAGAGGGTTCATTGTTCATTTAGTTCTTTCATAATGCAAGTTTCTTTCTCTCTCTAAGTGTGACAACCCTCCTTCACTTTCTCTCTCTAGACTTTCTTGTATTCTATTTGTTGTGTGATTTGATACTTCTACAATTGGTATCAGTCGCCATGGGGTGATATCATGAGCTTGTGTGCGTTTATATCTTGTTTAAATTGTTAGTATTGGTTATTTTGGTTTCGTGTGTCTCAAAAATCAAACCCGTATTTTTGTGTTAAAAAGTGTTAAAGTTTACGTTTTGTTTGCAGGAAACGAAACATGTTTTGAAGGTAGTGAAACATATTATGAAGCTATAGAAATATGAATGCAAGCAAAATATGTATGTTAGTGAAATATGACAGGTTGACCTCAAGCGATCTATGTCATTTCTAGGAAACGAAACTCTGCTTAATTTTTCTTAGGTTAAGCGAAATATGTTTCAAGCGAAATATGTTAGCAAGCGAAATATGTTAGCAAGCGATTTATGACAGGTTGTTAGTTCAAGCGATATACGTAGTTTTGTAAGACGAAACTTTGTCTAATTTTCATATTTCAAGCAAAACATTACATCGTCATATTCCAAGCGAAACATTGTAAGCGAAACATTACAAGCGAAACATTACACTGTCATATTCCAAGCGAGATATTACATCAGTAACAAAAAGATTTTATTTTCTACGGTTTATCTTACTTTGTAAAATCCCGTGAAATACTTAGATTTCTTGATTTTAGTAAAAATTTGTAAAATCCCGTAATATATCAATCTTAATCACCGACAACAACAACTCTTAACACAATCCTCCTTTATCACTGTTTGATCAATTTTAATCATTTTATTTTTCAATTAGATCAAGATGTCTACTTTAGCTGAACACATCAATGTTGCTGGAGCTGAAAACCGTCCTCCAATGCTTGAGAAATCAATGTACGATTCATGGGCAAGTCGTATACGTTTATTCATCAAAGGGAATAAACATGGTAGGATGATGCTTGATTCAATCGACAATGGTACTTTGCCTATCTAACAGTTGAAGAAGATGGACAAACTAGAACTAAGAAATACTCTGAACTCACTGAAGCACAACAACTTCAAGATGACTGTGATAGCTTGCTATTATTTCTGATAGCAACCTGGTCTTTAATTTAAAGGCAAGTATTTCGCCAAAAAGAAAACTCGACCTCACAACGAGAAATTAATTTTTCTCGGAAATGAATTACTTCATATACATTCAAAGGCTTGTGTTTACTTTGCAACACAACCTGTGCTATCTAATCAAATAAGTGTACGTGCCAGTGCACTTATTTATGTAAAACGAGAGAAATCTTGTTTTTATTGGTGTTGTTCTTTAAAAATAATCAATCTATCAGTTTCTCATCTGAAAAGATTTTAAAAGAATTTTCTATCGCTCAAACAATGTCTACAGCTCTTTAAATAAAAAACAAGACATTATTTGAGGGGGAGAAATAGTCAAATTCTTTCAAAAATGATTTTTCAAAAAGTCATCTCAGAATAAAAAGGGAAAAAGTGTTTATCAATAACGGATTATCAATTAAAGGGGAGTTAATGTAATTTTAACCCAATTGGTCTTAAAATGTTATTGAATCTAATCTTTAGGGACTAAATGGCAAAATATAGGACTTAAAACCTTTGGTATAACATTAAGGGGCCAAATGTGTCATCTCTATAACTTACTTAGACTTAGTAATAAGTTCAAAATAGAAATAGAAAAGGATATAAAGCACAAGGACCATTCTTGCCATTTAATAAATCTTGGCCGGTTATAATAAATCTCATACACATTTCGCTCTCACATTTATATTACACAAAACCAAACACCCATAAATTCTCTCTAACACATTTTGCTCGATTCATAATCAAGAATTCAATCTCGATTTCAAGAGTCAACGTTCACTCCTACTTGTAAGTAAACCTTTTAACATCACGTTGTCAAAACAAATTAGATTATATCTCCTTTTTGCACTCTTAATAAATTATAAACGAATTAGGGTTCATAACTAAAAAGTTAAGGTTATTGTCTAATTTGTTGAGGGGTTTTGCTCATTAGGGTGCGACTTAGATGTAGTTGAAACAGTTTTGATATATCTTAACCGTTTGCATTTTAGATTGATTTGTTTGTGATGAATATAGCGAAACATGTATTATTTGTGTGTTTGTTTGTGGGTTTGCGTTAAAAAGCATCATGGTTTTGCTAGTATGCCTTTAGAGACAGATTTTTGTCACTTAGGTTCTCATTTGATTGGAAACATAACAACCTAGACCCAAAAATCTTAAATATTGTATTTTGAAGTTTGGTGTGATGTTATTGTGAGTGGAAATTTGTTTTGTACCCCCTAAGTTATGTTTTATGCATCCTAGATGTCATGTGTTCCATTTGAAATGTGTTCCTCTCTTATGTGTGCTTAAATTTCCTTTATCAAGCCTAAAATGTTGCTTAATTCTTGTGTTTATTGGTTCTGTGATGATATTAAATGTATTGTGTTGTTAGGAAGTGTTTCTTGACTGCATAAGGGCTAATAAATTTGATATTAGGTTGTGATAAGGGTTAAGCGAAACATGTTCCGTTTGAAGGAAGCGAAACATGTTTGGCTAGAATGAAGCAAAACATGTTTTCTAGCTAAACATGTTTCACTTATTCTGAGCGAAACATGTTTCATCTTTTTTGAGTGAAATATGTAAGTATTATCCTAAGCAAAACATGTTTGTCTTTGTCTGAGCGAAACATGTTTGAAGCGAACATGTACAGATACACATTCCAAGCGAAATATGACATAATTATGAAAAGAAACTCTGCCCGAATTTTTTTAAAATTTGTGTATTGCTTGTGTAATTTGTCATATTTCATAACTTGCCATATTTGTACTTGTATTATTTGCTCTCTAATTGAATATGTGTCCTAAGTTCTCTTGGACTTGTCTTGTTGACTTTTTCAGTTGACTTTGACTATTGACCTTAATTGACTTATTCATAGAGTGTAGTAATTCAGTCATGTTTGCATGAAACCTAATCATAGCTTATCTTTAAATCAACCATATCATCAAGGATAACCAAGCTAATCAGTAAAATATATCTGTTGTGCATATAAACTGTATTGGTTAATTCTTAAGCAGAATCATAAATCCACAAGAAACTCAACAAGTTGTTGCTCGTGATGAAAATAGGTTCCATTCACCGAGAGAGTTAAGATTAGCTCTACCAATATAAGAGTGTAAACCACTGTGCCACAGAAGGAAGAGACATTTCAAGTAGTCATTGATCTTATCAAGAACTCCTCGTGCTTCAAGGCTTTCACTATCTTTGAAGATGTCCTAGAAATCTTTATGCAGCAGTTCTGGTACACTGTCAAGAAGGTTCAAGGCACTGATTCTTATGAATTCATCTTAGCCAACAATAAGTGTATTGTCAATGCTGAAGTCTTTAGGACAATTCTTGATATTTATCCAAGAGTAGAAGGTGTAAACTTCACTGATGTACCAGATGATGATACTACACTTGCTTTTCTCATTGAGCTTGGATACAAAGGTCCATTGTACAAGCACACCAACATGTTTGTGGATCACATGCATCATCCATGGAGAACTTTGGCAGCAATAATCAACAAATGTCTCTCTAGATAGACAGCAAGCAATGACAAACTTAGAAAGTCCAGAATTGACATACTGTGGGGCATGTTCTATAGAGAAAATGTCGACTATCCAACATTGATTTGGGAAGACCTTGCTTTTCAGATTGATCACAGAAAAGAGAAGAGATTAAGACGTGAAAACATGCCATTCCCTCGATTCACCAAAATCATCATCAATCACTTCCTCAAACAACACAAGTCTCTCTCCAACCTCAAGTATCAACACTATCATACATTCAAAGATGATGGTATTGTAAGTAGGTTAAAGTTTGTCAGAATTGGAGAAGACTATCAGGAATATGGACTTCCCATTTTTGATGTGATGCTGACAGAAGCAATCAAGCAATCAGAATCTTATCAAATGTTCATCAAATATTCCACTGGTCAGATTCCCCCAAGGAAGAGCATAGGAAAAGGATCACAAGGGAAGAAGACTACTGATACTCCAGTAACATATGTTGATGTGTCTGAAGAGTCTGAACCTGAACCTGCTAGAAAGGAAAAGACTGCTAGTAGAAGAGTGGTCAAGAAGAAAGTCATTATTTCTGCTGATGACAATATCATTCCTGATCCAGACGTTGCTTTGGAGTTAGGTAAATCTATCAGCTTAACTGAGGCTGAAGAAGCAGAAGCTGCAAGACAAGTCCATGCTTTTCATGCAAGGATTGTGATTGAATCTGTCCTCGAGCCTACTAGAAGAAGACCATCGGGTAAAGTGACTTCTGATCCTTCTAAAAAGCTTAAGAGTGTTCTATCTTTAACTCCAGAAGAACAAGAAGCTACTGACATAATGAAAGCTCTTAAGGAAAACAGAAAAACCAGCAAAAGAACCAGGGGTTACCAATGAGTCCATAGTCGTCTCTGCTACCTCGAGTGAAGGAACTGGTACTAAACCAGGGTTTCTTGATGAGGAAAAGGTTGTTTCTGAAGAGAATGTTATTCTTGAGTGGGGAGATGAACAAGATAGTAAATATTCTGATGATGATGTTGATAAAGATGGTGATACTGATGATAAAAGCGATGACCATATCAGTGATACTCAAGATGCTAATGATGAAGATGCTAAAACTGAATCTGGTGAGGATGAAATCTATAAGTATAAGATTCGTGTGCGCAAAGATAAGAATGAGGAAATGACTGATGCTGAAGTTGTAGGTTCTGATAAAGGTGATGAAGATGTTACTGATGCAGCCAAAGCAGATGCTGAAAAGACTTCAGAAGTAAAGGATGATGCCAAGAAGACTGAACTCTCTCCAACAAGCTTTAGCTTATTAGTATCTTTAGGTTTTGGTGATCAATTTCTTAAAACTTCTTCTGATAATTCTCTAATTGGTACTGTTAAGGATACTACAAATGCTGAGATTAGCTCGCTGATGGATATCAAGATCCAATCTGAAGCTCCACATATCTAGTCTCCATCAGTACTTAAAGTACTAGTGTTTGTGATTTATGAGCCTTCAGTCCTCACACCAGTACAAGAATCTCCTTTAATAGCTAATGTAACAACTCTATCTCCTCATTCTATCTCCGCCACACAACCTGTACCTCAACAAACCACAACACCAATCCCAACACCACCAATCACAACTGATTCTCCAACCATCACCGCTGTTGTTCTTGAATCCGATGCACTCAACGTTGTTCAGCTAAGAGTTGCAAAACTGGAAAAGGATGTGTCTGAACTTAAGAAAATAGATCTCTCTGCTGAAGATTTTGCTTCTCTCAAGACACAAGTTCCAACTGTTGTAGATAATTATCTTGGATCCAAAGTTAGGGATATTTTTCAAAAGGAACTGCAGAAACACACGGTAGATCTTATTCAGAAATACTCTCTGAAGCAAGCTCCAAAGTCAAGCAAGATCAAGATTCTAACAATCAACCTTGAACAAGAATCCAAGAAGAGTCCTTCAGAGATTCTCAAGATCAAGAAGGAACAAGCTAAGAAGCAAAAGATTCCATAGTTTACTATCAAGTCTACTGACGAGGAAACTCTCAAAGAGTATGATCTGAAAAGCGCTCTCTACCAAACCATGCATGCAAACAAGTCTTTTAACAGAAATCCCGCCAATCATCGATTGTACCATGCACTCATAGAAGCATTGATTGAAGATGAAAATGCAATGGATAAGGGAGTTGCAGATACAGTCAAAGACCATAAGAGAAAGGATGATGATGATGATGAAGATGATGATGAAGACCCTTCAGCTGGACCAAACCAGGGTAAGATAACAAAGAGGAGAAGAACCAAAGAGTCTGAGTCTTCCAAAAAACCATCCGCCACCAAGGAAACCCCAAAAGGTAAAACTCTATCTAAAATCTCTAAAACTGGTAAGACTGCAGCTGCAGAGAAACCAGTTGAAAAACCTATTGCTGAGGCGGTAATAGATGATGCAGGTGATGACATGGTTCGTAATGATAATCAACCATAATATGCTTCTAAACCCAAGACAGACAAGACTCCAGAATGGTTCATGCAACCTCCAAGGCCTCCTACTCCTGATCCAGAATAGAACAAGCGTCAAGTTGTACTTGATCAACCCGAACAGCCTTGGTTCAGCTAGATGCTTTCACATACAATGATCTCATGGCTTCTCCTATTGACTTCTCCAAGTATGTGTTAAATCGACTCAAGATAGACAAGCTTACTCAAGAGATCTTGTTAGGACCTGCCTATAATAAGTTAAAAGGCACGTGTTCTAGCAGTATCGAACTTGAGTACCACTTCCAAGAGTGTTTCAATGCATTAACAGACAAACTTGATTGGAACAATACAGAAGGAGATCGTTACCCCTTTGAATTGTCCAAACCTCTTCCACTGATAAGTCAACCATGCTATCAAACTGTTGTTGCTGAATACTTCTTTAACAATGACTTGGAGTTTTTGAAATCATCAGATCCAAGAAAGACCTACACTACCTCTATAACGAAGACAAAAGCGGCACGATATGAGATCTTTGGAATTGAAGACATGGTTCCTATGCTTTGGAGTCCTTACAAATATGGGTATGACAAAGACGCATTGAAGGGAATCAAGCGTTGGGGCGAAAGGCGCAAGCTTTGGTACAGATCTCAGAATAACAAATTGTCCAAGCATAATGTCTACAGTACTCAGAAGATTCTTGGTGTGAAAAGTGTGAAAATAGAAAAACTGCATGGATATGGTCATTTGGACGAGATTGTGGTGAAAAGAGCTGACGGACAGCTGTATACATTTAAAGAAGGTGACTTTGTTAATCTACACTTGAACGATATTGAAGACATGATTATCCTTGCCATTCAACATAAGCTATTCCACCTCAACGAAAATAATATTGTTGACCGTATTGTGGCCCTTCGGATGTTCACAAGATGTCTCATCGTTAAACGACGAGTCGAGGAACTACAAGTTAGCATAGAGAGTTACCAGAAGAAACTGAACATCGTCGTGCCTCAAAAGAACTTTACCGAAATTGAATTTAAAGAACTCTACACTCCATCATACAATTCACCAGGAGCAATTTATAAAGATGTAAACAAACAGAAAAGAGTGATGAGAGCTGATAAGTTGTACAAGTTCTCAGACGGGACACTCCAGAAAGTTCAAGATGAGCTTCATCACAGAGTACGCGATTTTCAGTTAGGATACAATGACGAGATGTCAAGGAGAAAGTGGTCGGAAATAGACAGAAGGAGATCAACTCTTATGGTCAGGCTCATAAACAAGTAGATGCGTGAAAGAAGGATCATACGGAATTTAGAGAGATTGGTTGGTGCACAGGAACTCAAGATAGAATACAAACTGATAACGCGTACCGCATGATTGTCAGGTCCAATCTCAAAATATTATCTTTTGAATAATGTAAATATGTAGTATTGACTTATAATAATAGGCAAATATAAATAGTGGCTGAGTATGAATTTTTCAATAAATTCAAAATTTTCAAAAATTACATACTCAACACTATATATATATATATATATATATATATATATATACATATATATATACATATACATATATATATAGCATCATAATAATAAACATAGATATCTACATATAATATAATATATATAAAAATACCCCTCTATAAATTAAGGGGGAGGCATTTAAAATAATGTTCCTAAATCAAACGGCTTGAGATAATCGGAACATTTTTCATCCTCACACAGTTTTTTCAACCATATTTGTAATCATTGAATCTCAAAATATCAAGAGCATATATATTTTAAATCAATTAATATATCCAAAATATCAAGAGATTTAAAATTTTTGATAAGGGGAGAAAATATGATTAAAATATATGACTAAAGATGTGATTCTAAAAGACTCAAATGCGAGCTTCACCCTTCATGTGCTAAACATTTTCGAATATCGATGCACATGTTGAGGGGGAGTAATTTCTAAAATGTAAAACCATCGAGGTACTAAATTTTTTGATTTATATCACAAAGTACCTTGATCGATGTTTTCAAATGGTTTTAAGGCTGAGAACAATACCAAAGACCGACCATATTTTTAATTAATTGGAGTTATAAGGTGGTTAAGATTAGTTATTTGTTCCCATAATCCAGCCAGAACCAGAGAGATCTACCCGGGGACATTCCATTAGTTAGAATAGAAGTCCTTAGGTATGATATAAAAAGGAGTAAATTGAGAGATGGGAATAATGCAGACTTGGACAGAGCTAACGCTGGAACAAACCCAACAAGGTGTTAGTGATGAAGTCTAGTTAAGCATTGAAGGGGTTGAAGAATGAAATAGAAAAGCAAAGATAAAGGGTGAAAAGAAAGAAGCTTACACTTAGGCAGAAATTAGGTCAATACATAAACTGTCAGAAACACTAAGCTGTTGTCTGGTATTGAAGACAGTCGTCATGGACCAAGTGATGCAATGCATAACCCTCCCTAACCACTCAAGGTTAGAAAGACTCTTGTTTCAAAACTCACAGAGATTACATACCTTTCTATCGACTTTCTGACTCCAAGTTAGTTGGTATTGAGAAAGTGACAATCAGCTTCAGCCTTCGATTACTAATACCAAATGTGCACTATTAAGTCTAAAGCCAAAGAGATCATCCATAAATTTCATTAGGACACTAATTCAAAATACACTTGTTGAAACACACACTATGACAACAAGTAATATGTTAAGAGTCCTACGCAATATCCTTGTGATTTTACCAGAACATCAGAGTGATACTAAAGTATTCATAATGAAGATGGAAATCCTTCAAGAGCCAACATCAAACAAGCTCTGTGGTAGGTGACTTGTGAGATGCTACATGGATCAAACTTGTGACACTGGATATCGATTCGGTCCAGATTATGAATTGACGAATGAATTTTGAAAAAGATAAAACTGTTGGTGTGTTATAAAACCATTTACATATTAACACACCGACTGATTTTCCTAAATTAATTTTCAATCTTATGTACATGGGATGCCTCACAAGGGTACTTGGACATAGGAAAGTTGGACACTAATTTACGACTCAATCGGGAAGATAGTAACTTACCGATTCACTCTTACCGTGTTGTCTGCTTTGAGACGTTTTGGTTTGAGAACAAGCTAAGTACGATGAATCTGATACTCACATATTAGAGAAATCAATATTACAAGCTTGAAATCATGTCAAGGAGATTCATCTTTAAAGATAAATCTACCTAATCACAAGTCGGTACTCACATCATCGAAGGTTGATCTAACCAAACACAGCTGAATGACAAATCCATATTCAACCACAAGCTTTATTTCTAACTATTTATTTGCATATCAATACTATGGTGGTGAAGGATCAGTCCTGATGAGTTGAAGCCAATGCCACATGCTCATACCTGACCGACATATGTAACAATACTATGAAAGCTCGAGTACATGTTTCAAAAGACTTCTGTTACTCTGATACCGCACATCTTCCTTAAAATGACAAAGTATTGAAGTTAAAGAATTTCAAGAAAGATGAATTTACAAGCTTTCAAGACAAAGAAAAGGGATCATCATGTCGGTCCAAAAGTCACAAGATCACAAGAAGGCAAAGATTACAAGAATACGAAAAGAGATTATGCTTGGTTGATGATCTCAAGAAGTTCAAGATCACATTTAAGTTAAGTAAAAGATACAAGCCAAAGCCTAAAGTCTAAATATTACTACATCAAGATTCACAAGATAAAGATCAAGAAAACCAAGACTACAAGCAAAGATTGAAGACATTCATAGATGCTAGGCTTAAGTTTTTTGTAAATTAGAGTGACCTCCCTTAAAGAGAGATTGTTAGAAATCAAGAAAAGACTCGGTCACTTCCAATATATCATAGAATAGCTCGTAGCGTAATATTTGGAAACTTACTAAGCTAACCGAGTCAACATAAGTAATCCTCATGTTGGTCGGCCCCTATGTAAGTATAAATACCCCTCTTCACACCTTGGAGATGGTTGGTTGTTCGTTTGGTTATTTCATAATACAAGTTTCTTTCTCTCTCTAAGTGTGACAACCCTTCTTCACTTTCTCTCTCTTGACTTTCTTGTATTCTATTTGTTGTGTGATTTGATACTTCTACATCAGGAAAAAAGCCTATTTAAACAAACATATAGAGGATACATCGGGTCGAGTACGAGTTTAAAAACAGTCTCCCTAAATTACAAAAAAGTGAATTATAAAAATCACATATGATTATGGTAGAATCATAGGTGATTATTTGAAAATCACATGTGATTCTATAATGGAAGTAAACTATTTCATAACACATGTAAGCAAACTATTCCCTACCAATTTCAATTAAAAATAAATAGACATAAACTTGCAACTTATCGCCCTGCATTGAGAACAAACTATTCCCTAACACAAACTCAAGCCTCTTAGCAAGAGAGATAACTTTCGTCTTCTTATTCATATATGGAGATGACAAGTAAGCAGACGGCTTAGAAACTCTTTTCTTAGGAGATGAACGAGTAACCATTCATTGAGGAGTTTCAGGACACTGAACATTAACAGACTGAACCTTCCAAGGCCACACAAACAAATCATCCTGAACCATAACAAATATTTTAGTTATAAAAAATTAATATAAAAGGTTAAACACAGTTGCAAAGTTAGACAAATTACTTCAAATTAAGCATCGTAAAGACAATCAATCACCTCTCTGGCCCATTCAATGTTTGCTTCGATCCACTGCGTAAAAGTTTCTTCTTTAAATTTCTCTTCTTGTGGTTCATTCACAACATACTCAACGACATCTTCAGTCTTAACCACTGCTGTTTTTCACCAGCAACATCTATCCCAACCTTCTCGCCATCTCCCGAATGAAAATCATCAACATGAACTTGATCCTCTTAAAGCAATACAATTTCCTTGAAAACTCCTTGATATTTCTCATATAATTCACAAAGATCTTCATCATTCGGAAACTGTGTACTAGACTTTCTCAGAAGATCTTCAAGTTCAGCCTTCTCCTCAAATATGATTTTAAGTTTTTCTTCAATCAAACTGCAAACACTCTGCAATATAAAAATAAAAATCAAATAAGACAAAAAGTTAGAAATCACATACAATTGAAGTGATAAATCATGTGTGATTTTACTACAATCATATGTGATTTTAGTAAAATCACATAGGATTTTACTACAATCATATGTGATTTTAGTAAAATCACATAGGATTTCAGTAGAATCATATGTGATTATGTGATTTTAGTAAAAGCACTTGTGATTTTTTTATGATATTATACTTGACAGAGAAGAAAAGAAAAAGGTCAAACCTATTTGTCGGTAGGAGACTTAAAGGACCTACGAGTCCGGCTCACATTGTCATTAACCTCATAAAAAAATCTTCAGTTTCATGTAATTCAGATTCACACCACGGCCCATGCAATTCCAATTTACCAATGACTTCTTCCATGATTTTAAGATCCTGTATTCATGGCAGTTGTGGTCTAGTTTTGGATAGCAGGTCGTGAACGAATAACAGGAAACCGCTCAAATTTTGTTCAATCCAAATACATGAGCTGTTAAAGAAAATATATATATATAAACATACACTCAATAAGGTGATAAATTTATTCACAAAAAATGAACAAAATTTTCAGTTAGTATGTGAATAAACTTACAATCAAGAAGGTCAATGGACCAATGTAGAAGCCATGAAGAGTATTCAGGACTGCACTATGTTGAAGACAACTATGAATGAAAGCACACCAATCAACCTCAAGATGTTTGTATCTTTACGAATACGTTAAAGAACAGTAAGATTTACAATCGCTTTCATTGTATCAGCAGTACCCATAACATTTGAAAATAGCTTAAGAAAGTTGACTTTAGACATAAAGTCAACTCTCTTTGCGAGAACCAACTTTTCAGCAATATCAGTAGCACGGATATCTGATAGACTTATCAAAACACATACACAAACACGAAATACTTAAGGATTCTAGAGAGAGATGTTTAGAGAGAGAGAAAGAACTAGAGAGAAAAATGGTTACTTCACATAGATAGAAAATGAGCAACACCTTCTCCATACTTGGAGAGGGCTTTATATAGTAGTTATTGGTCGGCCATAAGCTTTGGTGGGCTTCCATGGACCGGGCTTGATATCTAATAGGCTTTAAGCCCGCAACATAGACCTAATTAGCTTATAGAATTCTTGAGAACATAAACTAGACTAATACAAGGTTTGGGAATATTAATGACCATTACTTTACTAAAAATTAAGTCTAACAATCTCCCCCTAAGGGTGGTCATTGCACATAAGGCTTCACTTCTTATGATGTCTTGAGTCTTGGAACCTTGTAGTCTTAGGAATTCTTTTGAAGTTCCTTTTTGATGCTTATGATCTTGGATCTTGATCTTTAGCTTGATATTCTTTGAAAAAATACTGATATCATGGTCTTTGGCCTTGATTTTTCTTGACTACTGAGATCTCTAAATCTTTATCCTTGAATCTTTATGCCGCCTTGCAATCTTGTGTCTCCACCCTCATGCTCAAGGTCTTGAAAGCTTGCTAATAATCTCCCTCGATATTTCTTTTAACATGATTATTTATATCACATAATAAAAGGTGTAGTACTTGATCTACTTGTAAGATGTATCTTTGTTATTGCTTGGTAATCTTGTCGATAATGCTCTTTTGAGGAAGTGCTTGTATATCAGAGATTGCAGAAGACTTTAACACATGTACTTGAGCTTTCGTCATGTATTTATCTTTGTCGATTGAGCATGAGGTGGTGAATCTTGACTCAGCTGGAATGAGGTTATAACCACGTCTCTTATACCTAAAAATTTATGTTAGTGATAAATAGCAGATATAGACGAATATGGCTTTGCCATTTGTCTTAAGTTTGGTTACATTAACCTCTGGTTCTGTGAGGACCATTTTACAATATAAATACTGTACATGTGATTAGGTAGGCTAAATTTAGAAGAACCTCCTTGATAGGGTTTCCAGCTCAAAGTGTTAGGCTTGTTCTCATTATTGGAACGTCTCAAAGCAGACAGCACGATAAGAGTGAATCAGATAGTTACTATCTTTCTAATTGAGTTGTCAATTAGATTCTGGACCAAAAATCGTCCTTATCGCACACTCCGTTGACACAAGCTTGATTCATTTAGAAATCTCGCAAGGTCAATACCGCAGAGATGTTGATGTTGACTCTTTCCCTGTCCCGCCCGCCGCTCCTTTCTCTTATTACTTGTTTTTGGAAGGATTTCATCGTCACTGTAAATACTAAGCTCTGCCCCGCTTCCCACTCTCCCCATATAATTGTTCACTGGCCTCCTGCCTCTCCGCCAAGGAATAATGAGCGCATCGCTCTGACTATTGATAAACATTTGTGTTATTAGTGATGATGTTCAACAAGTGTTTATCATGGAATGTGTCCTAATGAGATTTTTGATGACCTCGATGGCCTAGACTCTATAAGTGCATTTTTGTTATTTGGTAATCGGAGGTTGGAGCGGACTGCCACCTTTTCAATATAAACTATCTCAGAATGAGAAAGTCGATAGAAGCATGTTGATCTCCATGAGAAATGAAACAAACTTCTTTTGAGAGAAGTCTGAGTAGCTGGGATGGGTTGTACTTTGCATCACTGGGTCCATGATGACTTGTCTTCAATACCAGAATCATCTTTGTGATTACCGATAGATTATGCATTAACCCGATTTTTGCATAAAGATGTATGGAGGGCTTCTTTCTTTACACCCTTTATCCTTACAATTCTTTTTCATTTTTCAACCCCTTCAATGTTATTCCAACGTGTCCTCATTATCATCATGTTAGGATTGTTCCATTGATAACTCATGCCTTGGATAACATTCTTCCCGATCTTACTTTACTCTTTTTTTAATCATACCTTGGACATCTACTTTATCTAATGAAGTGTCTCTGGGTAGATCCCTCTGGTTCTGGCTGGATCATTGAACAAAGATACCTAACCTTAACTGCCTTATAACTCCTTAAGAAACAATATATGGTCAGTCTTTGGGTATTGCCATGAAGATCTATAAAAATCATTTTATAAAATCAATCAACGTATCTGAGAAATCATTTAAGACACATTGAGAGTTTCCAGAGTTACCAAAAAGCTCCCCCTACACATATGCACCATATTATGAAAGAGTTTTGCACATGCGAGGTTTGGGAACGCAGTTATAGATTAAAGATCGTATCCATATTAAGCTTATTGATCACATTTTAATCACTATTCTCCCCCTCAAAAATTACATATGTGGTGACAATTTTTGAATTATTAGTGAAATAAAAAACAAGTTAATGTTCGGTAATTCACATGAGTCTAACTAAGTTTTGGGAGAACAAGAGAGCATGCCGAATGAATTAATTATTATACTCCCCCTCAATAATAGAATAAAATGAAGCTTGGAGTGGAAGTTTGTTGAGCACACAATTTTGAAAGATTTTGAAATTTCTTTTTGATGAAAAATATCTTAAAAAATTATGCTCAACAGAAAAATGATTTTATATCTATCTGATTAATTATCATTTCCTGAGTGCTTCTCTTGAGCATTCATAAACTTGGAATGTTTATATGGCATTGCTTATGACCGAGAAGGTATGAGCTTCCCATTGTTAAAGATAAATGTGCATAAATGAACATTTTCCTTTCTTTGGAGATTGAGTCCTAAGCTGGCATTTACTCAAAAGTCGCAGAGAAAAATTTGAAGAGACATGTTTTGAAAGCATTTGAAACTCTCGCTCGAACTTCATTTATTCACCCGTGTTAATATTAATCAACATTTCTAGGTGCGTAAATATTATCGATTATCGAGAGACATGTCGAAGAAGTTTTGGTATTTTTGAAATTTTTTGATTTTGTATTTTGCTTTTATAGGTTTTATATTTTTATATTTTGTTTTTATGATAAAATGTATACAAAGAATTACCAAGATTTGGCAAGACGTTCAAGTTCCTAAGGATCCAAGCTGCGCATACCAAGGCGACGAACCAAATAGTTGAAGCGATCCACTGGAAGAGCTTTGGTGAAGAGGTCGGCCAATTGGTAATCCGTCTTGACAAAATACAGTTCTATCGTACCCTTTTCTACATGCTCCTTAATGAAATGGTAGCGGACAGCGATGTGTTTTGTTCGCGAGTGTTGGACCGGATTACAGGATATGGCTATGGCTGGTTTCGAATCACGATAGATAAGAATCTTGTTGAAGCGAAAGCCATAATCTGTTAATTGTGTCCGCATCCAAATGACTTGGGCACAACAAGAGGATAGAGAAACATATTCTGCTTCCGCAATGGGCAGCGTTGTACAGTCTTGTTTCTTCGAGGACCAGCTAATCAGCTTTTCTTTTAAGAATTGGACTCCACCGGAAGTACTCTTGAAGGTGTCTTTACATCTTGCATAATCAACATCTGAGAATCCAGTTAGTTCAAAACAAGAATCCTTCGTATACCAAAGACCCATATTAACAGTTCCATAGAGATAACAAAAGATCTTATTAACTTCTTTGAGGTGCTTATCGGTTGGCTTAGCTTGGTATCGAGCACATAAACAAGTAGCATGTACAATGTCCGGTCTGCTTGACGTAAGATACATTAGTGCACCAATCATGCTACGATAGTTTGTTGCATCGACTAGAGTTCCATTCTAGTCAAGGTCAAGCTTGTCTTTGATCTCTATTGGAGTTCCAACGGTATCACTAGGTTCTATTCCATATTTTTTAAGGATTTATAACACGTAGTTGGACTGGTTTATGAAGATGCCACGGGGGGATTGGTTAATTTGTAAACCAAGGAAAAACATCATTTCCCCCATCATTTACATTTTGAAGCGTCTTTTCATGAGGTCAGAAAATAATTGTGAGTACCCAGGGTTTGTACAACCAAAGATGATATCATCTACATAGACTTGAACCACTAAGATATCATCATCGAAGCGTCTTATAAACAGCGTTGGATCAATAGTGCCTTTGAAGAAGTGATTTTGTAGGAGAAATGTTGACAATTCATCGTACCATGCCTTTGGTGCCTGCTTTAACCCATATAGTGCCTTCTTTAACTTGTAGACATGGCTTGGATGATCAGCATCGATGAAACCTTCAGGTTGACACGCATACACGTCTTCTTTTAACGTACCATGTAAGAAAGCAGTTTTCACGTCCATTTGAAACATAGTGAACGATTTGTGTGTAGCATATGCCAAAAATATTCTGATAGCTTCCATTCTAGCAACTGAAGCAAAGGATTCTTCGAAATCTATTCCTTCCTCTTGGTGGTACCCTCTTACAACCAGACGAGTCTTGTTTCTGATGACCGTGTTTTCTTCATCATGCTTGTTTTTGAATAACCATTTTAGAGTAAGGGCTTTTACGTTGTTCGGCAAAGGAACTAACTCCTATACATCAAGTCGTTTGAACTGAAGATGTTCTTCTTGCATAGAATCAATCCATGCAGGGTCTTTCATAGCCTCTTTAACATTACTTGGTTCCATAGTGCTCACAGTTAATGCATACATGCACATGTCACCATCTGTTCGAAGTTGATTCTATGTCAAAACTGGTCGTGAGGGTTCTCCTATCACTTGTTCTAGAGGGTGATCCTTAGTTCACTGATATTCATGAGGGTATGGTTGGTAAAATGTATGCATCTTCAATGGATCCACATACTATGAAGATGATGATTCAACAACACTTGTGGATGGTGTAGCAAAAGGGTATACAAAATTCCATCGAGCATAACATTCAAAATATTATCAGCAACTGTTTTGGGTTGGAGTGGAGCTTGATTTGCTTGTTGCTAAACATGTTTTTGTTGTGTTTCAAGCTCGTCAACATTCTGAGAAGTGTTTGGAATATTTGTAGCTTGAGAGGATGAACTTGTTGGTGTCGGTGCGGTGTCTGCTGTTGTTGTAGATGTCGTTGGAGTCTGAAGAACTTGAGGTGCTTGAGCAGCCAGAGTAGTTTTGGAGCAGCTAACAGTTGACCACCAATATAATCATCATACATAGCTTCGAACAGTAAATTCAATTCACGTTTAGTTAGTTTTTGAGTTGGTATTGTTGACGGAGCATATGGAAGAGTGAGTCCTGAACTGATATGTCCAGAAGTCATGCTTTGGAGCCAGGGTTTTAAACTGCTTTGATCAAAATCCATAGCTGAAAGCTCATCAAATATCACAATCATTGTCTCTATGATTTTCTTTATCCTTCGGTTGTAGACTCTGTAAGCACAGGAATTACCAGAGTAACCTATGAAAAAGCCAATATCACCTTTTGCACCAAGCTTCCCAATATCTTCACGATCATTCTTGGGATAACAGAGATCCCCGAATACATGAAGAAAGGAGATATCCGGTTTTTTACCGTTAATCAGCTCGTATGGTGTTTTGCCAAATCGATGGTGAATGATGGAGTGGTTTTGAGTGTAGCCCGCAGTAGCAATTACTTCAACCCATAAGAATAACGGTGCATGAGAAAAAATCAACATTGTTCTAGCATCCTCCACTAGCGTGCGGTATCTTCGTTCCACGACTCCATTTTGTTAAGGTGTTCTGACAGAAAATGCTTGGTGAGAGATGCTAACACTATTAAAATATTCTTGAAGCACTTGATTATTAAATTTTGTGCCGTTGTCGGTTCTTACACTGATGACAGGAGCTTGAAGAAGATGTGGAAACCGTAAAAAGGGGGGGGTGCATACGTTTTCCTTAAAAAAAACTTTAAATCTCTTGTATCAATTACCCGATCAAGTTTGACTTAATATAAGAAGATTCGACAACATGTTTAC
>BQNB010005366.1:18285-77107 GCA_026074375.1 Tanacetum coccineum | reverse complement strand
GGGTTTAGGGTTTTTGGTATGCATCCAAGTGGTTAGGCGTTTAGGGTTTTTGGTACAGATCTAAGTTGTTAAGGGTTTAGGGTTTTTGGTATAGATCCAAGTGGTTAGGGGTTTAGGGTTTTTGGTATAGATCCAAGTGGTTAGGTGTTTAGGGTTTTTGGTATAGATCCAAGTGGTTAGGGGTTTAGGGTTTTTGGTATAGATCCAAGTGGTTAGGTGTTTAGGGTTTTTGGTATAAATCCAAGTGGTTAGGTGTTTAGGGTTTTTGGTATAGATCCAAGTGGTTAGTTGTTTAGTGTTTTTGGTATAGATCCAAGTGGTTGGGGTTTTGGTATATATTTTAAAATTATTTGTATGTCACGTGTGATATTATACCCATTGGTTAGTTGTTTAGGGTTTTAGGAATAAATCCAATTGGTTAGGTGTTTAGGGTTTTTGGTATACATCTAAGTTGGTAGAGGTTTAGGGTTTTTGGTATAGATTTTAAAGTTATTTGTATATCACTTGTGATAATATACCTATTGGCTAGTTGTTTAGGGTTTTTGGTATAGATCCTAGTGGTTAGGGGTTTAGAGTTTTTGGTATAGATCCAAGTGGTTAGGTGTTTAGGGTTTTTGGTATAGATCCAAGTGGTTAGGGGTTTAGGGTTTAGGGTTTTTGGTATAGATCCAAGTTGTTAGGTGTTTAGGGTTTTTTGTATCGATCCAAGTGGTTAGGTGTTTAGGATTTTTGGTATAGTTCCAAGTGGTTAGGGGTTTAGGGTTTTTGTATAGACAAGTGGTGTTTAGGTTTTTTGGTATAGATCTAAGTGGTTAGGGGTTTAGAGTTTTTTGTATAGATCCAAGTGGTTAGGGGTTTAGGGTTTTTTGTATAAATTTTAAAGTTATTTGTGTTTCACTTGAGATATTATACCCATTGGTTAGTTGTTTATGGTTTTTGGGTATAGATCATAGTGGTTAGGGGTTTAGGGTTTTTGGTATAGATCCAAGTGGTTTGGTGTTTAGTGGTTTTTGGTATAGATCCAAGTGGTTTGGTGTTTAGGGTTTTTTGTAACATTTCTCATTTTTCATGTCCTTGTACGACTATATTAATGATCACTATTTATTTTAGTCCGATACGCGTTTGTTTTTAGTGTTTACTTTTAAGCTAAACCGCGTAGACTAGAAATAATCAATGAATGTAAACGGTCACCAAATAAATTAAGGTTTACATCAACCAAGTAAGAAATAATTATTTTGAGAATAATTATGTACTTTGCGTATTTTATTTTTATTGGTCACGTAAAAGGGTTACGTTTCGCGATAAAATACATTTGGACGCACCCCGGAAATACCTAGACTTACCTAGACTCAAACTAATACCCACTTATAACCTTTAAACACAAAAACTATAAATCTCTTGTACAAATAAGCCATGTGGCCGGTTACTCACACAAATATAACAAGCAAATCTTGCTAATAATCTTAAAAGTACTAGTACATACAAGAGTTAATTAATGTAGTGTCCTAATGTCTCCTACTAGTTAATTATCCAAGGGATAATACCCACTTCTCTCCTTTTCCTCTCTTGATGCCGCGGATAACCAAGGATCAAGTCACAAACCCATAAGATTTCCTAGCTAAGTAAAAATCTTGTACATCTTTAGCTCATTAATGCATGTACTTAGTGGTTTAGCTAAATACTATGTGTGGCTAACTAAAACTTCACAAAACCACTTCCTAAGGGCACGGTTTGGTTATGTTTAGAACTAAGAGAATGTAACTAGCTTATTTCCTATAAATATACTCTCACACATACACTTAAACCCTTCTCTAACTCATAAACACTTAAAGCATTCACTCTCTCCCTTATTCGGGTCATAAACCACGACGAACACCCTCATCACCTTGTTCGAACCTACAAACGACACGAAGGGTCCTATACAAGTGTATAAGGAAGTGCACGAAGTGAGGGTTGGCGTACATTGGGTTAAGTCGATCGGGTATACATCGGATTAGCACTCTACACGTCCAAGACTTGTCAACTACAAAGCTAGGACCCTTGTAAGTCTAAATGATTCTACTTATGTCGATTTAATATAAGACTAGTTATATATGTCGCGTATGTTTCATTTATATGTCGAATATCGTTTAATTTTGTATAGACATCGAATAATGCAAGTCGTGTGGTGCCTAGAAAACGATTTGTGCGTAAAAAGACTTAGATTTACACTTAAAACAAGCTAAGGAAAACTCCTAAGTGGTAACATGAAGTCTTAATCGAATTTAACAAGTTATTCACGTAAACATTTTCATGTGGTACGTTAGTTCGAATTAGGAACGAACTATAATGAATGTAGGACGTTTGCATGTGTCGTGTCCACGTCTAAAAATGTCAAACGAAAGCTAATCTTGGTGTCGAGCCCTTTTAAACCGTTTTCTAAATGAAAGGGAATAGAAACGAAGTAGTCATGGACCACCGAGCCCAACGCGAGCCCAATGCGAGCCCATAAGCCTTAATAAGCTCCCACAGCTTATTGGGGAGCTTGAACAACCCACAAGTCTTATAAAAATCCTAGGAAACGCTATTGGACCCAAGAGAATTAAGACCGAACCACGAGAACCCTTACCGGGTTTCTATCGAGCCCAATAGGCCCAACGATAGGCTTATTAGCTTATCGAATAAGCTGAATAAGCCAACTGACCTTCTAAGTGCTTATTGAAACTTAGTGTGCTTAACGGACCCTAATAGACCCAACTAAACACTTTAAAACCCTTACCGGGCCTTAACGGGACCAAGCCGGCCCAATAAGAAGCTTATCAGCTTATTTCGAATAAGCTGGAAAACGACACAGATTATTGGGACTTAATTCGAGAAATTCAGTTAAAAATGATCTAGTAAAAAGCTAAAAACCCTAAAAAGGCTTATAGGGCCAAGCTTTTGGGCTTTCAGGCCCAAAAAGATCGAAATAAAGACTATAATTAAGCCTCCGGTTTTATTTTAAGCTTAACCGACCCCAGCGAGCTTATTATAGACATTTCGGCTATAAAACTCTAATACGGGGCCTCTAGATTGCTAAAACGGTACCTTAACGGGCCAATAAAGGCCCGTTAAGCCAAAAATAAGCTCGATAGCTTATTTTTAAGACCGAATAAACTTCTATGATCTATTTTAAGGATAAAAAGCAATGGAAAAACTATTTTATACCTTTTTATTGTGGTCAAAAATACGAAAACGAAGTAGAGGGGACTAAATTTCAACCTTTTTCAAATTGGTAACTAAAAAACAATTGTTAAGTTATATGTTGAAAACTCATGAGCTTTAAGGACGAATTTCGTAAATATCTAAACAATAAGGACTCAAATTGAACACTTAAGTTAAATTCGAAAACTAGAGGGACTAATATTGTAATTAACGAAAGTATAAGGTTAGAACTCGTCACTTTTTCGAAAATCATAGCACCATAGGGCCATCTTGGTCATATCCCCCCTCCCCCATGAAACTGAGTTACTAAGAGATAAAATTGCTCGAACCATTGAAATGAGGATATGTTGTAATAAAATTGAAACTTGGAGGATTCACTTGGAAAATAAATAAAACATTGAAAGTCGGTCAAACAATAAGACTATTCGACATCGACGGGGTTTTTAATAAAAGTTAAAATAAAAATGTATATTTATTAACAATGATTTCACGTTTCTCGAGAACCTTCAGAATTATAAATACAATAATCTCGTACGTCATCACACAAGTGATCACGGTATATATAAACTTAAACTGGGATTTTGTTTATACAAGGAGTCATTAGTTTAAATGTGTAAATAACGACTTGACCGTTACTCTACTTAGGTACTTAACGGTGTGATCCTACTGCTTATTGGATATTTGTTATCATTAGAGAACTACACGGCTAAGGTTGAGTTCGTACGCCCAATGTTTTACAAATTTTTAAATGATTCTACATCCATGGGGTGAGAAATGCTTTGTTTTTACAAATGGACGCAGTGACACTACATTTTATACCATTGATTACTGTTGTTTGCCTAAGTTACCATAACCATCTATGTCACATGATTCATAAACTATGTTAATTGCATAGATGTGATTGGGAATTACATTGTAGTGGCGCGAATGTTATGGATAGATCTATAGGGATTGACAATCTCGTTTCGGGTGATAGTATCCATTGGGAACGAAGCATACATGTCAAATCTGGAGTTGCGGGGTTAGCACATCATTCACGGACACCTGTTGGCAAATTACTTTTGCATCTCACATATGTCAGAGCTATGTGTCGGTTGTCATGAGGCTCTAGGAAAGTAATTATTGTCTATATGATGTTTGCATTTGTTGCTTAATCTTACATTGGAAATCTTGCGGCTCATATCATCGATTTTTCAAACCTATGATTCACCAACTTTATGTGGTCGTTTTAAGATGTGTTTTCAGGTCTATAAGGCACGAGGTTGCGTTGATACATTGGGACGTCAATTATTGAAGAGTCCAACACTTAAGATTTGGGGTTTTATTACACTTTGGGGACAAATGTCTTATAAACAGTAATTCTTTATATATATTTTGTTTGTACAATTTGAAGCCATGAGCGTATGTATCAAACAAGTATTTGTTAATCACAAATGTTTCTTTTTCAAACGACACGTTTAGTAGTCGTTCTCAGATCTTGTGCTATTGACCCAATAATGTAACGCCTTCGGATATTCAACATTCCGCTGCATACTCAGATTTGAGGGTGTTACAAATAAGCTCAATAAACAATGAGAATAAGTTGATAAGCAAAAATAAGCAAATCCTCGATCTCACAAACACTATCAAACATAAAAATTATAATCACTATATCCGCAATATCTTGAATCTTGATACACATATTAAACATTTAAGATCTTGATTGATGATAGTGTGTGCGATTAAGGTGTAATTAGTGTGTGGGTTAAAGAGAGAACAATACCTACTTGCCTGTGATAATGAAATTGTTACATCTAATCATGGCATAAATACCCTATTTATAGCCTTATTAGATTGTTGACTAAACTTTCCTAACTTGACACAAATAGTCCCTGCACTTTATAATAGTGCTTACAAGTAGAACATTTCTTTATTTCTAACAGTTATTCTAAGAATACATATTCCAAGTTATCAGGAAGAGGTTTAAGTTCAAGATTCGTAGGAGGTTCTTCAAGAGATGTTTTGATTTTATAATCGGTGTTGATGGTGATTTTTTCGAATGGTGGTTCTTCGGTATCGGATTCAGATTCAGAATTTTCATCGGTAGTCATTCCATGAATTCATTGAATTCGGAAAAAATTTATTCTTCGAGAAGGGTTCCTTCGATAGAGTGGAGGATTTTGCTTCCTTCGTCTAGAAGAGTGTCAAAATCTTCTTTTAAAATTTCATCGATAACATCGATACTAAAACAGGTATCATCGTTTTAGTAAGAGTGTTTCATCGCATAGTCGATATTAAAGATCATTCGTTCAGTCCCAACTCTAAGATTGAGTTGTTTTTGTTTAACTCGAATAACTGCATCAGCAGTGTGAAGAAAGGGTCGTCCCAAGATGAGGGGAACTTTGTTGTCTTCTTCTATTTTGAGAATAACAAAATTAGTAGGAAAGGTGAATTTACCAACTTCGACGAGCATATTTTCAGCTATTACAATAGGGTATTGGAATGATCTGTCGGCTAATCTTACGCTTATTTTGGTAGGTTTAAGAGTTTCGAGAGATAGATTCGCATATAAGGAATATGGCATAAGGTTAATGCTAGCACCAAGATCGGCCAAAGCATTACAGGAGAAAGTTTTGTTGAAATTACATGGAATAAGGAAACTTCCTGGGTCTCTGAGTTTTTGTGGAACTTTATTTTGGATCATTGCTGAACTTTCATCGCTTAGGAAAGCGGTAGAAATTTGTTTAATTTTATGTTTGTTGCTTATGAGCTCTTTGAGAAATTTTCCATAGTTAGGCATTCCGGCTAAGACATCGACAAGAGGTACGTTGATTCGAACGGCTCGGATCATGTCAAGAAATTTTTCGTATTGGGCCTCCATTTTTTTTCCTAAGGCGTTGAGGATATGGGATCTTTGGTTTGTATGGTTTGGGTAACGGTGTTTCTTTGATTGGTTTTGTGGGTTGAATTTTTAGTTGTGGTGTAGGTTCATCGTCTTCATCATCGCTATCGAAGTTGATAGGGTTTTCAGATTTGTTTTGTTGATCGTTCGGGTTATCCGCTGGATTTTAGGATTTACCACTTCTTGTGAACACGGCACTCACATGCTCATTACGAGCTTGTGGTGGTTGGTAAGCTTTAGAGTTGCTACCTCGTGGGTTTGGTTGAGTGTGATGTTGCTTGGAAAAGGGGGGGGGAAAAAAAAGAATATTTTTTCCACCAAAGGTCGTCCAAATTGCTTGTCAGCGAGTCTGTCAAACTTACTTTCGCGGGTTCTGGATTGAAGCTTGATAGATTTTTTGTACTGTTTCGAGTGGTGTTTTGAGGTCCATTAATGTTTCTTTGATCACAAAGGCGTTAGTTGACTTGTTGAAATTAATGAAATCGTTGAATTTTGTTTGAAGTTCGTAAGGTTTATACTCGGTATTGATCAGGTCGTTGTCATCGGTTGTATCATTTCGTACGCTGAATGCCAATTATCACGATTCGAGTCTCGGTCGCGACAATTATTGTAAAAACGAGTCTTACGGAAAGTTTGCATGAATTTAGCTTCTTAATCACAGGACATAGGCATGTCATCATCGTCAAGATCGGGTGTTGGTTGTTTAGCTCGAGATTGGAGTTCTTTTTATTGAGCATCCATTTTTATGGTCATGGCATCCATTCGGGCCCCCCCATAATTTTGTCGAGTATCGGTATTTATTACATCTTCATCGACAAATAGCAACGGTTTTTCTTAAGAGGATGATTTGGTTTTTTTATTTTTAGCCTAATCGAGCTTGATATCGGAATGTAGGAACTGTATCTCGAGAAGCTGATAAGCATTGATTTGGGTGTTTTATAGAGGAAAATACCATCATATGTGGCATTTAGAATTCTTGGGTTAGTTTGCTGGAGGACCATGATTACAAGATTTTGATAATATTGCCTTTGAATAAGGTTTATGACCATGGCAGGTTTTAGAGGCATTTCCTTCATACGAAGCCAAGCATCGGTTAGAGATTCGTTTTCATGTTGAGAAAAGGCATGAATTTCTCTGAGGAGTCAGTCGAAAAGAGCTGGGGGAAAGAATCGGCTAATGAAAGCAGTTCGAAGTTCATCCCACGTTTCGATAGTTCCTTCGTTGAGTTCGTCAAAGACATGGTTTTTGCCTTTCTAGTGGATGGGATAGGGGTAAAACTCATCAGGCAGGGACAGCTTAATTCTCGGTATCTCTGTACTTAAACATATCGCCAAGATTATGAGGAATTCATGAATGTGTTTATGATGGTATCGTTTTGGTTCTGCCATCAAATTTGGTCTTCCTTTGAGAGAGTCAAGTGGTAACCCTTAATAGTAAATGTGTTTGCGGTTTCAGGAATGGTAATCACCAGAAAAGAGAGTGGAGCAAACAACATGGTCGACAGCTACATGGGTTCATAATCCCATGGGTGTAATTTCGCAAGATATACAAGAAAGCTGACGGAAAGTATTGATGTCTGAGAACATTACAGCTTAGACAATTCTCAGGTGTTGTGGTGGATCGTTTCTTTGATCGTATGGAACTCTTCTATTTCATTGACGAAGTCTCCGATTCAGAGTACGTTCAGGTTCAGGTAAAAGTTCAACAAGTTCAGAATTGGAAGCATGTGTATGCATCCAAGAGGAGGAAATTGGTTTGGGTCAGTTTGCCAGAAACTGTTACGGCTATTTTTGAAAAAGAGCGGGGGTTAAAGTAATTTTTCCAGAGTTGAACTACATAATAGCTTAAAAATCCCGCAGCGGCGCCAAAACTTTGATGTGTTTTCCTATAGCATTTAAATTTATAATGGATCTGAAAATACCAATTTATTATAGGGAAACAAAGGGTAAAAGTATCACCCACGTATTGTAGTATAATATTTATTAAGGTATGACCAGGATCGTCCTACTGGGATTTAAGTTGTATTCAAATAATTAGAAATCAGACTTAACTCAATTTGTAAAAACTTTTTTACCATGTGATAATAAAGTGAATACTGGATAGTTGAAAATAATTCATAAGGGTTGGGAAATGATTAAGATCCTGAAGATGGAACAATTTAAACTTATAAAAAAAGATTTCTTCATCAGAAAACAATTTGCACAAAATTAACTGATTAAACTCAAGATCTTATATTTAGTAGGATAGACCAATGTGTCAATCCACAAAAAAAAAAAAAAATGTTTTAGTTACTTTTTCATATCAAAGCTATTTTGTTTATCAATTTATGTACGTGGATTTCTCGACTCAGACAATAAGATCATAGAAAATTCTTTAAACCACCATAGATCCATAAGCGGGTCCTTTACAAACTCTATTCCGATTTTGATTATATAATCTAGTTGATAAGCAAAAAACCGATAAGATTAGGATATCAACAGGGTTGCAACATAAGCTTGAGATTAAAGAAATCACGATCATACCAAACACTTATTCATTATCATAACATCACCGAGTAGTCATGAGAGATTTAGCCTCTCATGGCTAAGTGGTTCATAACATCGCTTGATTTAACAATAAACCTTATTATTTTACTAAATTAGTATGATGATCTTCTTCGTTCTTGGTTGTTTGATCTTGAATCTCCAAAAGGGTATGGTGTTTATGCTTGGTGGATGATTTAGAAAGGGCTTATAAGAGAAGTGGTGTGTGTGAGATTGTTATATGAAGAAATGAAGAAAGGATGAATGATTTGGAGTGAAAATTCGTATCCTATTTATAGGCTGTGTGAGGGGTGAAAGTACGGCTCACAAAGATATTTGTGCGACGTACTTGGTGATTAAATGCGAGGGAATTAAATGTTTAGTGAAGAAGTGCGGCGCACAAGAGAATACGTGCGGCGTACTTGGGGAACTAATGCAACAACATTTAAGTCTTCATTTATTATTCGTAGTCAGATGGGAAAGTGCGGCGCACAAAGTAGTAAGTGCGGCGTACTTGTGGAGTTAATGCGTTCATTTGACTATCTTTAATTCTATTGACTTGAGGAGAAGTGCGGCGCACAATTGGTAAGTGCGGCGCACATTTGCACTTTAGAGCTTGAACTTTATCTTTTCTTTGTATATTGTTTTCTTTAGCATATAAATTCTCGATCTTTGTTGTGTTTGAGCTCGGAATGTCTTCTAGTGAACCTGCAAGCAATTCATGTTATTAAGTATCGAAAGTTCACGAGAAATGATTAAATATATGCAAATAACACCATCGAAAACATGTATAATTTGGGCGTTATCATATACGTAACATGTAAAAGAATATTATCTAAGCGGGTGTGATTAAACTTGCATTTATGTAATTGTTACAATCGTATATGTAAGCAGTAGTAATAAAATATTTTAATTGTGTCCTATGCCATAAATCTGATTATGTAATCATATTTTTTTAAATGCAACAAATGGAGACATACCTGGCTCGTTGCGCTTCTTGCGCTCAACGTTCAACACATCTGCCGCCATAACATGCCACGTTTTTTCCCAGACAACCTCCTGATGAGACATACTATCCGCCATGAGGAGCATGACAAAGAAAGAACGCAGATAATCTCCCGTTCCCCACAGACTTGCTTCTAATAATCCATCAATGTATTCCTTACCGTCCTCCAAAAGTCCACGGGCGTAGCAAGCGTCTCTATATGTTGGATCAATAACATCATTAAACTCCTTGAGGTCATCCTATTTCGTAGGACCTCTTACCTTGTTTAGGAGTATACGTAAATAAAACAGTCCCCCCAAGAAGGCGAGACATGATGTATACGTCAAATACTAAAACCTCGCTATCTTGGCTGCAAAATTCGATCTTGTTGGTTTAATACGTAAAATTTTGGAATCTCAACCTAAAGCAGCGTACTTGCAAAATCATCTCTCTCGTTTAGTTCCATCCATGCTTTAAATTTGGTTTCGTCTACTGATGACTTGTCTAGTGCGTAATGAATACTTTATGTTGCGTCAAAAATTACAGATTGTTCATTCTCCTAATGAAATGGTAACCTTTCAACTGATGGTGTCCGGTAATGAATGTCAAAGTCGTAAATCCACCAAGCAGATTCACAAGCGGAGAGATACCTACAATCATAATAATCTTAAACTTCATCTACCTTTTCGCCCTCTACAACAACCGTAACCCTATCTAGTCCTTTATTTATATACTTGAATAAATATTTTTATGGACCCAATCTGGTTGCACCATTCAACATTTATATGAGATTGGTATCACCTGAGCAAACTTGGATTGTATGGAACAACATAACCGTTATGCAAATCACTTCTACTTTTCTTGATAGTGTTCCCGTTATTTCTTCGTCTATAAATTACATAACCACTTTCATCAATAAAAGTACTTTCGTTAAATTGTTTTGGAAACTTCTTTGTACATTTGAAACCAACCATGCATAGGCAGCTTAGATTTTTAGGACCGCATGGGCCATACATCATGTGATCTGTAACAATCTGGTATAATTCTGGATCCTCTTCCTTATCGGGTATTTTTGCTGATATATATTGATCTACCTGTGATGGTGTGGTTATCTTATCTTCAACTTCCAGCCATAGTAATATGTAGCAATGTGGAAGTCCTCGCTTTTGAAACTCAATTATGTACACAACTATGAAAAAAACAAAAATTATAAAAAACGTGATAAAGTATTAACCAAAAAGAATAACAACAAAAAATAAAAATATGTATACATGTACAGTGGCTGACGAGTCGGTGCCCTCGTCCTCTGAGTCCGAAGAAATGGTGATATAGGGGATAGAATATTGTTGTGACAAGTTCAATATTTATATAAAACATCATTTATATAAATGCAAGTGTAAACGTATAGTGAGCATGCGCGCGGAATGTTTATAATGCAATGGTTATAGTCTAGGCCTAATGATGCAACCTAGTTCTCTATAACTTGGCTCTAGATATAAGTTTGTCACACCCACAAATTATTGCAGCGAAAGGTATCCGGGGTATGACTACATAGCACAAGAATATAAAGAACGACATCTACATGAGTCGTTTAAAAATACCTCGTTTGATTCATTTGAATAAATAAGTTTTTTAACAAGACAAATCCCAAAGTTTTACATCAAGTAGGGGTGAGCAGAAACCGCACCGCAAACTGCACCAAAACCGCAAAAACCGCACCACGACAAAAACCGGTGGATCGGTTTCTAAAAATAAGAAAAATCGAATTTGCGGTGCGGTTTCGGTTTTACCCGTAAATCCGCACCGCTATACCCGAACCGCACCACAATTGCTATAAATATTAATTTTAATAAAAATATTTCAAATTTTATTACCTCTCAAAAATTAAAACACATGGCTTTTAAAAAGGAGAGCTTTCTTTAAGCTAAAAAGTATAAAGTAGATTTAGAGGTGTGGTGCGAATGCGGTGTATTTATAGGTTTATCAGTTTTATATTTTTCATTTTACTAATTAAGTGTTTATATTTTCAGTTTTATCTCATATGAATATAATTATAATAGTGTATTTACATTAAGCCCAAAATTACTATTTGTTTCAAGCCCAAAGTTTTTATTGGGTTCAAGGCCAAAATTAAAAAATGGTCATATGTGGTGTGGTGCAGTTAAAACCCGAAAATCCGTATTTGAAAACCGTAAAACCAAAACTGCAGGATCCGCATGGTGCGGTTTATACTTTTATAGAATCCGCAATTGCGGATGCGGTTTGTTTTTGCTAGAATCTGCACTGGTTCGCACCATGCTCACCCCTAACATCAAGAGAAAGATAAGTTTTAATACAATCAAACGAATAATGTTCATGAAGCAAATCTCCAATGCAATGCAACCATGAATGGGCGACTCTACCATGAACTTCAAAATGCTAGCCATGTACCATGCAAGTTAGGGACATGAGAAATACATGCTTAAAACGTCAACATAAAGTTTGCGAGCTCATAGGTTTAAGTAAAATATCAATGTGAACCCATGATTTTTGAGTGTGACGATTATAACAAATACAATATCACAAGAAAAGTATTATTATTGCACTAAGCTCATGACACCGAAGCCTTAACAAAAGTTTAAGTTGTTGCCCGGGTAGGTGTCGATCCTAAGAACGCCTAGAGTTCCCCAAATGAAATGCGTTTGATAACGCCAAAATTATACATATTTTTGGCGGCGTTATTTGCATTTATTTGATCATTTCTCATGAACTTTCGGTACTTAATCAAGTATATTTGCTATTATATGTTCTAGGTATTTGTTGTGGAAGAAAACGAAAGAATACACGAAGATAAGAAGCTTAAACGAAGAAGTAAACTCAAGATAAAGATCCTCCGACACATGTCCACTGTTTTGACCATAACTGGAGCATACGAACTCGGATTGAGTTGATTCAAGCGGCCACGGAAAGAGAATTCAATTATCTACAACTTTGGAAAAGACCAAAAGTGCGCCGCACTTGCCCAACAACCGGCGAACTTTCTGTCTAATCAGCCTTGTTCATTGTTTTGATCATAACTCGGTCATACGAACTCCATTTTAGTTGATTCAAGCGGCCACGCAAAGAGAATTCAGTTATCTACAACCACGCAAAAGACCAAGTGCTGAAAGTACTAAACGTGTTGCGCACTTCTGTTCAAATTTAAGAGAATTTAATGCCATTAATTAGGACAACATTTACACCTCAAGTGCGCCGCACTTATTTGTAAGTGCGCTGCACTTGTCCCCCGAAACAGCCTATATAAGGCCCGCGTTCGTACTGGCCCCTAAAATAAGACCTATATAAAGCCCCTTTGCAGATCATATCGCTCACAATACTTTCACACACATATCCCCATTCGTGTGGAACCGTTAATGGGGGTTTGTGGTGATATTGGCCTAAGTAATCAGTGACTGCTAACCATCTTTGTGATTTAATGACTCCCCACCAGGGGTGTAGGGGGCATCTAAAGGTCTTGAAATAGGTTGAAGAGGTTGGTTGATAGTTCTTGGCATTGGTTCGTAGGGGGTGTGACCTGGCTTAGTGGCTTGAGGGGTTGGGGTATGGTCGTAGCTGAGTCAGCTTGGGTGTACTGATGGGGGCTGTGTGGCCGATGGGGGCGGGGTTGTGTAGAAGGGTGAGTGGGATAGGGGGGTGTGTTGCATACATGTACAGGGGTCGCGGGGTTTGGGGTGGTGAGGGGGTTCGAGGTGGTTTTGTTGCATGGGGGGTTCCTGTGGTGTAGGAGGGGGGGGGGTCGGGGTTATCGGGTGGTGGTTGATGTGGGAGGGGGTGGGGATGTGGTGGTTGAGGGGTTGTGGTGGGGGGGGGGTGTTGGTGTGGGGTGGTGGGTGGTGGGATGGGGTGGTGGGGGTCGGGGGGATTATGATGGTTTGGGGGTTGGTGGGGATGGGGGTGCTTGTCTGGGGTGTGGTGTGTTTGGGTTGGGGGGTGTGGGAGGGGTTTTGCGGGGGCATAGGTGGTGCAAGGGGTCGGTTTTGTGAGTTGGTGTGGGGGGGAGGGGGCGGGGTGTGGTTGTTTTTGTAGGGTGTTGTGTGGCGGTTGGCTGGGTGGGTAGGTGTTTTGGGTGGTGTGATTAGTTGGTTTTAGTGGGGGTTTGGTTGTGTTAGTGCGGGTTGTGGGGTGTGCTGTGTTCGTGTGTTGCTGTGGTGGTGGTGTTGGTGGGGGCTCTTTGGGGTGGTGGGGGTTGTGTGGTTGTGGGGCGGTGGGTGGTTGGGGGTTAGGTGTTTGGTGTGGGGAGATGGGTGGGTGGGGTGGGGGGGTATGTTTGGTGGGTGGGGCTGTCGGGGTGTTGGGGGGTGGGTTCGTTTTGGGAGTGTGATTGGTTGTGGGTTTTGGCGTTGTGGAGTTTCGTGTGGTTTGGGGGGGTGGTGTTGTTGTATGGGGTGCTGGGGGTGTTGGGCGGTTGAGTGTGTCTTTTTTGTTGTGCGGTAGGGTTTGTTTTTTGGTTGTGGTGGTGGGGTCTGGGGGTAGGGGAGGTGTATTGGCGTGGTGTTGTTTTGGGGGTGGGTGTGTGCTGGGTGGAGGTGGTTGGGGGGTCGGGGGCGTTTTTGGTGGTGGGTGTGTGTGTGAGTGTTGGTGTGGGGTGAGGTTTGTGTGGTTAGGTGTGTTTGTTTGTGGGTGTGATGTTTGAGTTGGTGTGGAGCCCCGGGGGGAGGGGTTGTGTGTGTGGTTGTGATGTTTGTGGAGTAGGGGTTGTGTGGTGGTTGTTGTGGTGTTTGGGATGTAGGATGTGTTTCCATTGGGGGGTGGTTGGTGTTGTGAGCGGGTGGGATGTGTGGGAGTGTTGACGAGGTTGTGTTGTGGTGTGTGGGGTGGGGTTTGGGTGGTGTGTGGCTAGTGGTGTGGGGGGTGAGGTTGGTGTGGGGGGGTGGGGGGTGGGGTTGTGGAGGGGTGTTGTTGCTTGGTGTGAGGGGTCGTGGCGGTTGTGTGAGTGTTGGCAGTGGTTGGGGTGGCGTGTGTTAGGGTGGCGGTTGTGTTTGTTGGTGGTGGGGTGGTTTTGGTGGGTGTGGAGTGTAGGGGTGGGGTAGGGGTGAGGGGTGGGTGTGCGTTTCTTAGTGGTGGTAGTGAGGTGAGGGGATGGTGGTGTGGGGGGTTGTGGTTAGGAGTTGTGGTGTTGGAGGGGTGTTTTGATGGTATAGGGGTGGGGGGTGTTCTGGTTGTGTGGTTTGGGTGTGGTGTGGGTTTGGGGGCAGTGGGTGTGGGGGTGGGTTCGTGGCTGGAATGATGGGGTTGTGGGGGTGTTTTTTAGTGGTTTTGGTGGTGATGTGTTGTGTTTTGTTTTTTGGGGTGGGTGGTGTGTGGCCCCAGTGAATGGAGTGGGGTGTGGGTTGTGGCGTGGGTTGGTTGGGTGTGTGTTGTCGGGTGGTGTGTGTTGTGTTGTGGTTGGTGGGTGGGGTTGTGTGGTGGGGGGTTGTGGGGGGGTGTGGGGTGGGGTTGGGTTTGTTGTGGGTTGTGGTGTGTTGGATGTTTGGGGTGGGGGGGTGTGGTGGTTTGTTGTGTGTGGTGTAGGGGTTGGTGGGTTAGGGCTGTTGGGGGGGGTGTGTTGTTGTGTGGGTTGGTAGGGGTGTGGATTTTGTGTTGTGGGGTTGGGTGGGTTGGGGGTGGGTGGGTGCGTGGGTTGAGTTGGGGGGTTTGGTGTTGGTGTGTTGGGTGTTGGGGTGTGGATAGGTTGGTTTGTGTGGGGGGTGGGCTGGGGTGGTCGGGTGTGTGTGTTGGGGGGGGGTGGTGTGGGGTGGGTGGCGGGGGGGTTGGTGTGTGTGGTGGGGGTTCGGGTGTGTTGGGTGGGTGATTTGGTGTGGGAGGTGTGGTGGGGTGGGTTGTGGGTTTGTGTGTTGTTTGTGGGTTGGTAGTGGTGATGGATGGGGGTTGTTTGGTTGGGTGTTGTGGTGTGGTGTGTTCGGTCGATGTGGTTGTGCAGTTTGGGTTGTTGTGAGGTGTGGTTGGGTGGTGGTGGGGTGGTGGTGTGGGGGTTGGTGGGGGGGGTGTTTGTTTGTGTGTTTTGGGGCTGGGGTGTTGGGGGTGGTGTGGTTATTGGTTGTGGGTGGGTGTGGGTTTGTGATAGTGTGGCGGGGCGACGTATGTGGGGGGGGCTGGTGTTGGGGGGGGTGGGGGGGGTGGTTGGGGTTCCCCCCCCCCCCCCCCCCCACCCCACCAAACACGGGGGGGGGTGGTGTGGGTGGTGGTGTGTGGTGGTGTTGGTGCGGTTAGTGGGGGGGGACGGTATTTGGGGATTGGCTGGTGTGGGGTGTGGGTCGCCTGGGGTGGGGTGGATTTGTGCGGTGTGGTGTGGGTGTTGTGTGGAGGGTTGGTACGTGAGTTAGGGTGGGGGGTTGTGTGTGTGTGGGTGGTGCTGTGTCTGTGTGGTGCGGCGGTTGTGTGGTGGTGGGTGGTGGTGGTTGTGTGTGGGGCTGTGGTTTGGGGCGGGTGTTGTGTGGGTGTTGGTGGGGGGCGGATGGGGTCTCGATGGTGGGGTTGTGGTTGCGGGGTGTCTTTGTTGGTTGGGTGGTAGGGTTGGTGTGGGTGTGTGGGGGTTTTTTTTGTTGGTGTGTGTGGTGTTGAGGGGTGTTGTTGGTGGGTTGGTGTTGGGGTGGGGTGGGGAGTGGGTTGGGGGTTGTGTGGTCTTCGGTTTGGTGTGGTGTTTGGTTGGTGGTGTGTGTGTGTGGTATTGTTAGTGGTGTGGGGGTTGTGTGTGGGTTTAAAACGGGTCGGGTTGATGTGGGGGTGTGGTGGTGTGGGGGGTGGTTGGTTTGTCGAGGGTTAGGAGGGGTTGTTTGGGGCGGTGGGGTGGGATGGGGTCGGGGGTGTGTTTTGTGTTGTGGGTGTTGGGGCTTTAGGAGGGTGTGTTGGGTATTCTTGGGTGGGATGGTGTGGTGGTGTGGGTGGGGTGGTTTTTTGGGTGTTGGTTGAGGGTTGGTGGTGGGGAGTCGTGGGTGTTGGGGGGGTTTGTGTGGTGGGGTGTGTGTTGGTTTGAAGTGCTGTGTGGGTGCGCGTAGTGTGGGTGTGGGGCTGGTGGGTGGGGGGGGGGAGTGGGGTTGTGGTGGTTGTGGGTTTGTTTGAGTGCGGGGCTTGTTTGGTGGGGGCTGTAGTGGGTGTGGGTGGTTGGTTGGGTTGGTTGGGTTGGGGTGGGTCGGGTGGTGTGTACCGTGGGGTGTGTGTGATGGGGTTTGAGTCGCGTGTAGTGTTGGTGTGTGGGGTTGTTTGGTTGAGTTGTGTTGTTTTGGTGTGTTGAGTTTGGGGTGGGGTGTGGTTGATTGTGGTGGATGTGGTTTGGGGGTGGGGGGGTGTGGGTGGTGGTGGGGTTTTGGTTTTGTTTGTTGGTGTGTCTTTGGGTGATGTGATGTGGGGGGATGGCGGGTTGGGGGGGGTAGGGAGTGGCTTTTTGGGGAGGGGGAGGTGGTGGTGTGGGGGTGGTGGGGGTAGGTGGGGTTTGTGGGTATTGGTGCGTTTGTTGGTGGATAGGTGGTGTGGGGGGTGGTGTTAGGTTGTGGCTTGTGCGTTGGTTGGGGGTGGGTGTCTTCGGTTTTTCGGTGTGGAGGGGGGGTTTGATCGTGGGACGTGGGTGGGGGGTGGTGGGATGGTGGTGGGGTGTGTGTGTGGGGGAGGGTGTTCTGTTTAGTTTTTGTGGCTGGGTGGTGGTGGGTGTGCGAGGGGTTGTAGCGTGTGTGGTTCGTGGTGTGTGTGGGGTGGGGGATTGTGTTGGTTTTTGTATGTGGTGGGTGGGGGGTGGGTGGGGTTGTTGTTGTTAGTGTCTGGGTGGGTAGTGGTGGTGGGTGAGGTGTTGGGGTTGGTTGTTGGTGTAGGTGGCTTGGGTGGTGGTGAGTGGGCTGTTGGTTGTCGGGGTTTTGTGTGGGGTGTTCGTGGTGTGGTGCTGCTGGTTTGTGGGATTAGTTTGGGTTTGGTTGGTGTTGTGGGTGTGTGGTAGGGGTAACCTCGTCACAACTAAGGGCGGGGTGTTGTGTGTTGTGTGTTGAGGTAGTGGGTCGTCGTGGTGATTTTGGCGGTGTGGGGATGGGGGGGGGTTGGGGGATGGTGTGGGGTTGTTGGGGTCTTGGGTGTGTGGTTTTGTTGGGTGGTGTGGGTGAGTGTGGTAGGGGTCGTGCGGTGGGTGGTGGGTGTGGATTGTGATGGTGGGCGTTGTAGGTCTTGTGTGTTGAGTTGGTGCTGGTGGGTGGTTGAGGGGGGTTTGGTGGGGGGTGAGGGGTGGTGCTGTAGGTTGTGGTTCTGGAGTTTGGGTGTCGTGGGGGGGTGTCGTTGTATGGGGTTGGGTCTGGTGTGGTGGGGGTTGTGGGTGCTGTGCGTGTGTGTTAGGTATGTTCTGTATTGGTTTGTGGGGGTGGTTGGTTGGGTTTTGGATTGGTTGCGCGGTGGCTAGCGTTTTGTGGTAGATAGTGGTGGGTTTAGTTGGGGGTGGAGGTGGTGCTGTAGCGTTGTCGGTATTTGGCGGCGGTGCGTTGGGTGGGTGGTTTGTTTGAGTGGTACTTGTGCTGGTTGGGGGGTTGTCTGTATCGTGGGGCTGCGTTGGTTCAGGGTGAGTGGGGTACGTAGGGGTGGGGGGTGCGGGGAGGTGGGGGGTGGGGAGGTGGGACGTCGTTAGGGCGTCTATGTGTGTGTGGAGGTTGGGTGGGTGGGTGGGTGGTTTGTGTTTGTGGTTGGTTGTGTTGTGGTGTTTATTCGGTGCACGGTGCGGGCGTATCTGTTGTGGGGAGGGCGGTGTTGGGAGGTTTGGTGGGTGTTGGTTGTGGTGACTGGTCCGTGTCTGGTGGGGGGTGTTGGTGGGTGTTTTCGTGGGTGGGAGTAGGGTGTGGTGGTTGTTTGGGCACTTTGTGTGATTGATGTGTAGAGATGGGGTGTGGGCGAGTGCTAAGAGGGGGTTGTAGTGGGCGGTTGGCTGGTGTTTTGGGGGGGGTGGATTGTAGTTGGGGGGGTGTGTGGGTGAGGTGTTTGGGTGGGTGTGGTGTTGTGGTGGTGTGTGGCGTGGCTGGGGTGTGGGGTTCGTTGTTGGGTGGGTGGTTTGGGTTGTGGGGAGGTGTGTTGTTGGATGTGGCGTAGTGGGACACGGCGGCGTCAGTGGTGGGGTTCGTCTGTGTGTGGTGCGGGGTGGATGGTTTATGGGGTTTTGTTGGGGTGTGTTGTGTTGGGGGTTTCGTGGTGTGCTGTGGTCTGTGTGTGAGGGTACGGTCGAGGGTGTGTAGGGGGTGGTGTGGGGGGGTCTGAATCCGAGTGGTGGTGGGGGTGTGTGGCGGAGGTGGAGTGAGGTTTGATTTGTATAGGAGGGGGTGTTAAATGGATGCTCATGGGTTGGGAGGGGGGCGTGATGTTAGAGTGAGTGGGGTGTGTGGGTTCGGTGAGTCGGACGGGTTGTGTGTAGGTGAGGTGGTTGTATTGGGTTGGTGTGTTTGGGGGCCTCGGTTGTTGGGAGTGGTTGGTGGGTGTTGCTGGTGGGTGGGTTTTGCTGGAGGTGTGAGGGCTGGCTGTTTGGCGTTGTGTTCCGATGATGTTATGGTGTGGTCGTGTGGAGGTGTGTTGGTTGCTTCAGGTGACAGTGTTGTGTGTGTTTGGCTGGGTTTTGGTGTGGATATTTTTTTTTATCGTGGTGTTTGTTTACGTTGGGGTGTGGGTGGGGGGGTGGTGGTGAGGTGGTTGTTGGTAGGGTGGTGAAGTGTCGTGATGGGTTGGTTTGTTTGAGTGTGGTGCGAGTGGGGGGATTGTGAGGCGCTTGGTGGAAGGGTGGGGTTTGCGTGTGTTGGGGGTGTGTGAGGGGGGTGGGGTGTATGTTTTGTTGTAGAGGAGTGGGTGTGGTGGGTGGGGATGTGTGGGTAGGATAGGCGTGGGTTTTGGGTGTCTGTGGCGGGAGGGGAGGTGGTTGTGGGGTGAGGTCGGTCGGGGGTGGTTGGTGTGCTGTTTGGGGGGGGTGTGATGTTGTGGGGGGGGTGGTGTGGTGGGTATGGGGTGGTTACGAGGTGTTTCGCGTGTAGGTGTGTGTGGTGGTGGGTGTTAGTTGGTAGTTGTAGGTGGGGGTTGCGGGGTGGGGTGATTCGGGTTGGAGGGGGCGTTGTGTGGTTGGTGTGGGTTGGGAGTTCGTGTGGGGTGGTTTGGGTGCGTGTGTCGGGTTGGTGGTCTGGTGGTGTGTGTGTGTGCTGGTGTGTGAGGAGGGTTGTTGCGCGGGGTGTGGGTATGTGGGTGGGTGGTGTGTGTGATGTGAATGGGGTGGGGTTGAGTTTTTGTGGTGCGGGTGTGGTGTGTTGTGATATGTGTGGGTTGTGAGGAGGGTCCTGGGTGGGGTGTATTTTTGTGACGTTGTTGATTGGGGGTTGGTGGGGGTGGAGTGGTGAGGTTGGTGTTGTTGAGTTGTTTTTGTCTGTTTGTTGGGTAGTACGCGTGTCAGTCGGTGGAGTTTGGTAGTAGAACTGTTTCGTGTGTTTTGGTGGTGGTTTGTATGAGGCGGTCGGGGTGGTAGGTGTTTGTGATCTGTGGTTGGTGGTGTGTGGTGTTCGAGTGTTGGTGGGTGGATGTCGTGTGTGGGTGTGGGGGTGGGTGGCTTTGTTTGTGGGCGGTTATGCAGCGTTGTGGTCGTTTGGTTGGTGGTTGGGTGTGGGGGTGGGTGTGTTGGTGGTGTTTAGGGTTGTGTGGTTTGTGGGGTCGGTCGTTGGTTGTGTGGGGGGAGTGTTGTGGGTGTTGCGTGGGTAGAGTCGGTGTGTTCTGAGGTGTGTGTATGTGGGGGTGGGATGTTGGTTTTGTGCGGGTGTGTGGGGGGGGGGTGTGGTGTGGGTGTAGTGTGTGGATGTTGGTGTTGATTGTGGTTGGTATGGTGTTGTTGGGGTGTGTTGGGTGGGTGTTGTGGTTGGTGAGTATGTTGGTGATAAGGGGGTTAGGTTGGGTGGTTGGGTGTGTTGGGTGGGGGGGGTGGTGGCTGGGTGGTGGGGGGTTGCGTGTTGTGAGGTGTTGTTGTGTGTGTTGGGGTGGGTGGTAGTGTGTTGGGGTGGTGGGGTTAGGGGGTTTGTTGTGTGGTGGTGATGGTTCTAGGGTGGTGTGTGTCGGGCTTTTGTTTGGCTGGTTGTTCTGTGGGTTGGCGGTGTGTGTGCGTGGTGTGTGGTTGTTTTGAGTGGAAGGGTTAGTGGTGGTGGGTTTTGCGTGTGTGTTGTGGTGGGTTTGGTTTGGGCGGTGTTGGCTTAGGGGTGGTTGTTGTGTGCGTATGTTTGTGGGTGTGTTAGTGATGGGATGGAAGGTTTTGTTGGGTAATTGGGTGAGGGGGGTGGGGGGGTGGGGTTCTGGGTTTGCGGGGGTGTGGGGTGTTTTTGCTGGGGGTGGTGTTGTGATGATTGGGGGCGATGTCGTTTGGTTGGCGTTTTGGGCTTTTATTGTTGTGGTGTTGGGGGGTTGTGCGTTGGGGTTGTCTGGTGGGTTGGTGAGTCGTGTGGTGTGGGTGGGGTTTGGGTGTGTGTGTGGGGTGCTGACTGTTTAGTGGTATGGGGGTGTGTGTGTTTGTTGGGTGGGTTTCGGGTGGTGCAGGGGTTTTGTTGGTGTTGTTGTTTGGGTGTGGGTGTTAGTCGGTGCAGTTAGATGGTGGGTGGTGTGGGGTTCGTTGGTGTTTATGCGTGGGAGTTGCGCGGTGTGTAGGTGGGTGGTTGTTGGGTGGTTTGGTGGAGGGGTTTGTGTGAGTATTTGGGCGTTTGGGTTGGTGGGTGTGTCTTGTGCGGTGTGTGGGGTGGCGCGTTGTGGTGTTGGGGGTGGTGGTTGGTGATTGTAGTTGTCGGTCGGGTTGTGTGCAGTTGGTTAAAGAGGGGCGTTGGTTCGGTGAGTGAGGGTATGTTTCTGGTGGTGGGGGGGGTGTAGTGGATGATGTACGTTTTGGTGGGGTGGGTTGTGCTTGTGTGGAGGAGGGTAGGGGGGGAGGGTTGTTTGTGTGTTGGGTGTGGGTGGGTTGCGGTTTAGTTTGTGGTGGTTGGTGTTGGGGAGTGGTGTGGGGACGTGGTGATGGGTGGTGGGTTGTGTGGTTGGTGGTGGCGGCTGGGGTGGTGAGTGGGTCGGTGTGTGTGTTCGTTTGTCGTGTTGGGGGTGGAGTGTGTGAGGCGAGGGTGTGGGGGTATGTTTGTTTGGGGGGTGGTTAGTTAGTGGGTGTAGGTTGTGCTTGAGGTTAGGTTGTTTGTTTTGGTGTTTTGTGGGGGTGCTGTTGGGTGTGTCTTTTGTGTGTTGTGTGGGGGGGTGGGTGTGGGTGGGTTTGGATTTTTAGGTGGTTGGTGTGTGGGGGTGGTCCGGGTTGGGTGGGTTGTGGTGGTTGTGGTGTCAATTTGGGGTTTCTGGTGTGGGTGGTGTTTTTGGGTTGGGGAGGTGTGGGGTGTTGTTGTGGTGTGTTGGTGGGTTCGGATGTGGTCTTGTGGGGGGTTTGGGTGGGTAGGTTGAGGGGTGGTGTGGTTGTGGTGGTGGCGTCGGTAGGTTTCTGTCCTGATGGTTTGGTACCTTCTGTTGGGGTTGTGGGGCTGGGGTTGGTGTGTTGGTGTGTTTGGGTTGTTCGGGTGTTTGGGTTGTATGTTTGGGTGTTGTTGGTGGGGGGTAGGGGGGGTTGGGTTTGCGGGTGGGGTTGGGGTTGGGTGGTGGGTTGGAGTGGTGCGGGGGTGTGTTGTTGGTGGGGGTGTGGTGGAGTCGGGGGGGGGGTGTTTGGTGGTGTGTTGGTCGTAGAGGTGGGTGTGTTGAGTTTGGTGTTTGTTGTGTGGGGGTTTGGTGAGTTGGTGTTGGATGGGTGGTTGGCTGGGGTGGTTTGGGGTTTTGGGGTGGGTGGTTTGTGGTGGGTGGATGGTTTGGGGCTTGTGGGGGGGTTTGGGGGTGGGGTGTTGGGGGGGCGGGGGGGGGGGGGGGGGGGTGTTGTGAGGGTGGTTTGTCTTGGCGCTGTCGGGGATTGTTGATGTGGGTGACGTGGTGGGGTTTGGTGGTGTTGTTGGGGGGTGGTTGGTGTGGGTGTGTGGTTGTTGGGGGTGGGGTGGTTGTGTTGTGGGGTTTGGGGTTTTGTGTAGAGAAGGCGGGGCGGGCGGGGCGTGGGGGGGGGGGGCGGGGTGTTTTGTGTGGGTGGTGGTTTCGTTGATGTAGTGTGGGGGTTTGGGTGGTGTGTGTGGGGTGGGCCTGGGTGATGTGTGTGGTGGGTTGTAGGGTGGGTGGGGGTTGTGCTGGGGCGGGTTGGGGGGTGGGGTGGATTGGTGTTGTGGTGGGGTGGCGTGGTTTTGGGGATGTGGGTGTTTGGTTGTTTAGGTGTTTTGTGGTGGGTGTGATTGTGTAGGGATATGGGTTAGTGTTGTGTGTTTTGGAAGGGTGTTGGGTGTGTGGTTGGTTGGTTGTTGGGTGTGGGTGGTTGAAGTTGTGTGGCGTTTAGTGGTTAGCTAGGGGTTGGTGGTTTGTATGGTTGGGGAGTGGGTCTGTGTGTGGTGTAGTGGTTGGTTTGTGCTTGGGGGTGGGTGGGATTGTTTAGGCGGGGCTTTTTGTGAGGTGGGGTGGGGCTGGTGGGGCGCTTGGGGGGGTGTGGGTGGTGGTGTCGTATGGGGGAGTGGTTGGGGGGGAGGGTTTGGGGTTGTAGGGGGGGGGTGTGAGGGTGGGGGTGATGGGCTTGGACAGTGGGCGTATAGGTGGTTGGTGTTGTTTGAGTGAGTGTCGTTGGGTGGTGGGTGGGTGGTGGGGGGTGCGTGGTGTGTGTGTTGTGGGTGTGGTGTGGTGGTGTTTGTGGTTTGGTTGTGTGAGGGGTGTGAGTGGGGGTTGGGGTTTTGGGTTGTGAGTTTTTTGTGGTGGGGTGTGTGGGGTGGGGTGGGTTTATGGTGATTTGGTGATTTTGGTGTGTTGTGTTAGGGAGGGTAGTGTGGTGATTTGAGCGTGGGTGGTGGGTAGCGGTGTGTTTTTGTGTGTGTTGGGGTGGTGGGTGTGGTTTTATGAGGAGGTGTGGGTTGGTGGGTGTGGGTTTGGGTGTGGGTGGTGGTTGATCGGGGTCTGTGGGGGGTGTGTGGTGCTGTGGTTTAGGGTGTGGTTTGTGGGATGGGTTTGGTTGGGTGTTGGTGTTGTGTAGTGTTGGTTTCCGGGGTCGGGGTTGTTTGAGTGGTTTTGTTGTTGGTGGGGGGTGTGTGTGTGTTGTTGGGGGGTGCTGGGGGTGTTGTGGGTGTTTTGATGGGTGGTTGGGAGTTTTGGTGTGGTGGTTGTGGGTAGTTGGATGTGATTGTGGTGTAGGCGGTTGGGTGGGGTGGGGGCTGGGTATTGTGGGGTGTGTGTGTGGTTGGTTTTGGGTGTGTTTTTGGGGGTTGTGTTGGGTTTTGGTTCTTGGTGTGGGTTGTGAGGCTTGTAGGGGAGGTGTGGGGTGTGGATTCGGGTGGGTGTGGTCGCAGGGGGGTGGGGTGTTGGTTTGGTGGTCTGGGTGTGTGATGGGGAGGGTATGTGTTGGTGGGGGGGTGGTGCTTGTGGTGGTTTGCGGTGGTTATGGGAAAAGCGGGGGTAGCTGGTGTGGGTGTTGGTGGTGACGGGTCGTTCGGGTGTGAGTGGGCTGGCGTGGTGGCTTGGGTTGTAGTAGTGGGGGTTGGTGGGGGGGGGTTAGGGGTGTGGTGGTGTTGGGGGTGGGTATGTGTGGTGTTGGGGTTTGTGTTTGGGGGGATTGCTGGTCGGGTGTTGGGTGGTTAAGGTTGGGTGGGTGTTTTGGTGTGGGATATCTGTGGTGTGTGGGGGGGGGTAGTGGTGTGTGGTGTTGTTGAGGTGGTCTGTGGTTTCGGGGGTGTGGTGTTTGTCGGTGTTGTTTGGGGTGGGGAGTTGGGGTGTCGTTGGTGTTGGTGGGGGTTGGTTTGGGTGTAGGGTGTGGTGGTGTGTAGGGGGGGGAGTAGCTAGTGTTGTTGGGGGGTTTTCTGTTTTCTGGTTTTGTGTTTGTGGTGGTTTGGGGTCGTGATGGAGGTTGGATGTTGGTGTGGTTGTCTGGTTGGGCTGTGGTTTGTGGTGTGGTACGGTTGGTTGAGGATGGATGAGAGCTAGTGGGTGGGGTGTGGTGTTGGTTTTAGTGGTATGTGGGGTGGTTGGTGTGAGGTGGGTGGGGCGGGGTTGGGATGGTGTGGGAGATGTCGGTTGGTGGGTGGTGTGGGTTTTGTAGTGGCTGTGTTATGAGTGTTGGGAGGGGTGGGTGTTTTTGGGGGTGGTGTTGGGGTGTTTGGGATTCACGGTTTGTATTGTGGTGGGTGGTTTTGGTGGGGTTGTGTGGTGGGGTGGGGTAAATGTGTTGGTGGAGTGGTGTGCGTTATGCTGTGGGTGGTGTTGGTGGGGTTTTGTTTTTGGTTAGGGTGGTGTTGTGTGTGGTGTGGTGGTTTTGTGGGGGAGTGATCGTGTTGACTGTGGGTTTCGTTGAGTGGTGGTGTGAGGGGGGGGTTTCTAGGGGTTCGGCTTGGGGGAGAGTGTGGTTGTGGTTTGTGGGGGTGTTGTGAGGGTTGAGTGGTGAGTTTGTGTTTGTGGTTGTTGTTGAGTTGTGTGTGGGTGATGTGGGAGGTGGGTGTGGGTAGTGCTGGTGTTATGGTAAGGAACGTCTCCAGGGTGCCGTTGTTGCGTCTAGGGGTGTTGGGTCTTAGGGGTGTTGTTGGGTTGGGGCGTTGATGTTTTTTGGGTGGGGTTAGGAGGTGGAGGGTGTGGCGGTGGGGTGTGGGATGAGGGGTGGTGTGTTGGGTGGTGATTGTGTGTCCCTGATTGAGGAGGGTGATGTGATAGGTGTGGGTGTGTGTTGTTTTGTGACGGTGTGGGGGGGTGGGTGGTGGTGGTTGGTGGGGTGTGTGGGGGGTGCTTGTGGAGGGTTGGGGTCTGGTGGATGGTGTGTGGGGGGGCGTGCGGCGTAGGGGGTTTGGGTTTGGGAGGTGGGTTGGGTGGGGGTTGGGGGTTGGTGGGTGTGTGGTCGGGAGGGGTGTGGTGTGGTGTGTGGGTTGACTGGTGTCGGTGCGTGATTGGGGTGGTGGGAGTGGGTGGGTTTGTTAGTGTTGTGAGTGTTAGGTGTTGTGGTGTGGGGCGAGTTGAGTGTTGGGGTGGTTTTGTTGGGTAGGTGGATGTGGGGGTGGTTGGCTGTGGGCGCGGTTGGAGGGTGTGAGGGTGATGTTTTTGTGTGGGTGGGGTTGGGGTGCTAGGGGTGTATGGGGGGGGGTTGGAGTGGTGTTTCTGTTTGATGGCTGAGGTGTTGTTGGTGGGAGTTTGATGTGAGGGCTGGGATGGGGGGAGTTTTTGTGATTTGGGGTGTGTAGTAGTGTTTGACTTTTTGACTGTTGGAGGGTTGGGGCGTGGTGGGGTGTGCTGGCAGCTACGGTTGAGGGAGTTGTTTTGGTGGTGTGCTGGTTGTGGGTGTCGGTGGGTCGGGGGGTTGGTGGTGTGTGGTGTTTGTTTGCAGGTGGAGATGGGGTGGTTCGGTGTTGGTCGGTGGTGAGGGTAGTTGGTGGGGGTTGGGGGTGTGTTTGGAGTCGTGGTGGGGTGGGTGTTGGGTGGGTGTTGTGTGGGCTGGGGGTGTGAAAGGGGGTCGTGGGGTTGATGGGGTGATTTGGGGGTGTGTGGGTTGGTGTAAAGTACCGGGGGGTTTGGTTCTGGGTGGGGGGTTTTTGTGTGTGGGGTGGTTTGGTGGTTTGGTGTTGGTGGTGGGGGGATGGGTGGTGTGTGTGGTGTGGGTGTTTATGGGGTTTTGTGGGTGTATGGTGTGGATGTGTTGGGTTGGGAGGATTGCGTTATTTGGGGGGGTTTGGTGGTTGGTTGGGTGTTGGGTGGGGATTGGGTGTGGTGTGATGTGTGTGTGTGTGTGGTCTTGGTTGTGACGTTGGTGTTGGGTGGTGTGAGGTGTTGCTATGTGGCTTGTGGGTGGGTGGTGGGAAGGGGTGTGTGTGGGTTGGGGGGTAGGGGCGTGGGTTTTTGGTTGTGTTGGATGTGGGTTGGTCGCGATAGTTTGTGTTGGGGATGGGGGGGCGTTGGGGGAGTGGTGGTAAGGGGGTGGTTTGTGTTGTGGTGTTGGGGAGTTCGTGGTGTGGGAGGGATGGTGTTGTGGGAAGTGAGGAGTAGGGTGAGGTGCTGATAGGCCTGGTGGGTTGTGGTTGTGGTAGGTGGGGGCTTGTTGGGGGGTGGGAGGGAGTGGGTGGTGGTGGGGGGGTAGTGGTGGGGCGGGGGGGATGTGAGTGTTGGTTGTTTAGTTGGATATGTGGATTTGTATGTGGTAGGTGGTGTTTGTATGGGTGTAGGTGTGGTGGAGGCTGAGTGGGCTGGGGGGTGAGTGCGTTTTGGTGTGTAGGGGTGGCGGGGTTTGTTTCGTGGTTTGTGTGGTCTGTTTGGTGGGGCTGGTGTTGTGTTTGGTGAGGGGTGTTGGTGAGTAGGGGGGTGTTGTTTGAGTGGATGGTGGGTGGGTTGGTTGGGTTTGTGGGGATTTGAGTTTGGGGGGGCTGTTGGGTCTGGTTGGTTGGTGTGGTGGTGGGGGGGATTAGCTGGGAGTGGGGCTTGTGTTGGTGTTGTGGGTGTGTGGTTCGTGCGTGTTGGGTGATTGTGTAGGTGTTGTTGTGATTGAGGGGGGGACTAGTGTGGGGGGTGAGGTGTGTCGTGGGGGTTGGGTGAGGGGGTGTGGTGGTGTGAGTCCACCCCCACTACCGCTCCCCACCCACACCCACGGGAAGTTGGTTGGTGATGTGGGGGTGGTGTGGGTGTTTTTGCTCGTTGGTCGGAGGTTGGGGTACTGTGGGGGATTGGGCGTTTGTGTGGGTGATTTTGTGGGTGGTTGTGTCTGGTGTTAGACTCAGAGGTGTGTGGGTGGTGTGGTGGGGGAGTTGGGGTTGGTTTGGGGGGGGGTTGGTGTGTATGTGTGGTGGGTTCTGGTGGTGGGGATGGGGTGAGGGTGGTTGGGGTATTGTGGTGGGTGTGCAGGTGTGCTGGTGAGGGGGGGGGCAGGTGGTAGTGAGTAGAGTGTGTGGGGTAGGGGAGGGTGGTGGGGTCGTGCTGTAGGGCTTGGTGGTGTTTGTGGGTGGGGGTCTGGTTCGGTGTTGGTATGGTGGTGATGTTTGGGTGTTTGGGGGTGGTGGGGTGTGGTGTTTGAGTGTTGTTGGTGTTATTCCGGTGGGAGGTGTAGGTTGGTTTGGGTTGTGTGGTGTGGGGTTGGTGGGGGTGAGTGTTGTGTGGGTGGGGTTTATGTGGTGGGGTTGTGGGTGGTGTGGGTGGTTGTTTTGGTGTGTCTTTGGTTTTTTGGGGTGGTCTGTGGTTTAAGGTGTGCTGTGTGGGTGTGGTGTGTGTGGGCGGTTGTTGGGGTAGGTTGGGGAGTGTGGTGATGTGTGTGGGGTGGGGGGTGTGGGCTGAGGTCAGGGGTGTGGTATGGGTGTTGATGTGAGTGGTGGGTTGTGTGAGTGGGTTGTGGTGTCTTGGGTATGGGAGCGGGTTGGGGGGGGGGTTCGGTGGGGGTTTGTGTGTCGGCGGATTGTGGGTTGTGGTAGATGTGTTTGGGGTCGCACGTGGTGATTTGGAGGGTCGGGGTGTGTGTTGGGGTGTTATTGGGTGGGAAGCTTGCGGTGGTGAGTTGTGTTTATAGTTGGTGTGGGGTCGTTTGGGGGTCTGTGAGTTTGTGGGTTGTGGGGTAGCTGTGATGGGGGTGGTACGGATTGGGCGGGTATGGGGTGGGTGTTAGGTGTTGTGGTCTGGTGGGTTGTTTGGGGGTTAGTAGGTTGTGGGTGTGTTGTGTGTGATCGGCGAGGGGTGGTTGGGGGTTGCTGTGGGTAGGTGATGGGCGGTTTGGCTTTCGGGGGGGTGTGGTCGTTGTGTTGTTGTTTTTGTGTGGTGGTGTTTGTTGCGGCTGTGTGGGGTGGTGTGGGGGTGTTTTTATGGTGGTGTTGGGGGTCTGGGGGGTGTTCGTGGGGGGGTGGGTGTTGTTGGGTGTAGTATTGGTTGGGTGGTGGGGTGGGGTGTTGGTTGGTTTGTTGGGTTGGGGTGATTCGTGTGTGTGGTGTGTGTGGTGTTGGTGTGAGGGTTGTGTTGGTTCTGGTGTTGGGTTGTTTGGTGGTGGTTGTGGGTGCTGGTGGTGTGGTTGTGGATGTTGAGGGGAGGGTGTTGGGGTGTGGGGTGTAGGTCGGTGGGTTGTGGGGTTTGGGGGTAGTGGGGTTGTGGTTGTGTGTGGTTGGGGGGGTGGTGCTTGCGGGTGGTGGTGGTGGTCGGGTGATGATGGGGGGGTTGGGTTCTGGGCGCTTTGTGAGGTTGTCTGGGTCGTGGTGGCGGTGTGGGGTGTGGGTGGGGAGTGGTGAGTGGTGTTTGGTTGTAGGGTTTTGGTGGATTTGTGTTGGGTTGGGGGTGTATGGTGTGGGTGTGTGGTGGTGTGTGGTGTTTGGGGTGTGTGGGGAGGTAGGCGAGGGTTGGGTTGGGTGGTGGGTGGTGTGGTGTGGGTGTGGAGTTGGTGGGTTGTGTGAGAGTTGGTTTTTTTGTTGGTTTGGGGGGGTGTTGGGTGGGTGGGTTGTCGGGTGGGGTGTAGTTGGGGATTTGTTGGGTGGGTTGGTGGGTGTTGGTGGGGGTGGGTTGTGAGGTTGTGGGTGGGGTGTGTATGTTGTGGTAGTTGTGTTGTGTTGGCGGGTGGGGTTGTTGTTGTGGGTTGGTTGTTGTGTGGGTAATTATGGCCCACCACCCGTGTTGTTGTGGGTTTGGGGTTGGGTTGTGAGTGGGTTTGGGGTGGTGTTTATGTGATGGTGTGGGGTCTATTGGGTGCGAGGGGTTTGGTGTATGGTTTGGATGGCTTGGTGGTGTGTTTTGTTGTTTGTGGTCATGGGTTGGTGGTTGTGTGAGTTGGGGGGTTGTTGTTGTAGGTTGGGAGTCGTGGTGTGTGGGTGGGTCCGGGGGTGTGGTTGGGGGAGTGGTTGAGTTCTTGGGGTTTGGGTGAGTGGCTGCTGGTGGTTGGGGTTTTGGTGGGGTTATGGGTGGGGGTGGGTGGTTCGTTGTGGTTGGGTGTCAGCGTGGACGTGTACATGGTGGTTCTTGGAGGTGGGGGCGTCGCTGTGGTGTTTGGTAGTTTGTATTAGTGGGGTCTTTGCCGTGTTTAGGAGGGAGTGTGTTTTTGTGTTGTTGTGTGGGCTGGAGGTGGGGGGTTGTGTGGTGTGGTGGTGGTGTGGTGTGTGGGTGGGTCGGTGTTTTGTGGGTTTGAGTGTTGTCATGCGTGGGTGGGGGTGGGGGGTGGTGAGCGTGGGGGGTTTGGGGTGTTGGGTGGTTGTTTGGTGGTGGTTGGGTGGTGTGGTTGATGGGCGGTTTGTGTGGGTGTTGTGGGGTGTTGGGTTGTTTAGTGTGGGGAGTTTGGTTGTGGTGGTTGTATTGTGTGTTGTTGAGGATGGGGGTTTCGTGGTGGTGTTGTGTGTGGTGTGATTGGGAGAGTTGGGGTTGTTGGGTGGTGTTCTGGTGGTGTTGAGGGTTGTAGTGGAGTAGTGGGGGGGGTGTTTAAAGGGTTGTGCTGGGTGTTGTAACTTTGTTGTAGGGTGGTGGAGTGGTTGTTGGGTGGTGGTGTGTGGTGGGTGGGGTGTATTGTGGTGGTGGTGGTGGCGTCGTTGTGGGGGTGTGTGGTTGGGGTTATGTGAGGTGTTATGCGTGTGTGTAGTTGTGTGGGGGGGTTATTTGTATTGATGGTGGGTGTGTTGGTTGCTTGTAGGGTGGGGTGGTGAGGGGCGGTGGTGGTTTGTGAGTGTGGAGGTGGGGTGTGTGTGGTTGTTGTAATGTTGGGGGTTGGGGGGTGGGAGGTGTGTTCGTGGGAGTGGTGGTGTGGTGGAGGGGGTGATATGGTTTGTGTTTGAGTTTTGTAGGTTTGGGGTTGGAAGGGGGGCTGTTGTGGTTGTTGTGGTGTGAGGGTTGTGTTTGTGGGGTTGTCGGTGGATTTGCTGGGGTTAGGTGCGTGGTGAGGGTGTGGGGTCCGCTTGTGTAGTGTTGTTGGGTTTGTGGGTGAGGTGGGTGGGTGGGGGGTTGGGGTGGGGTGAGGGTTTCTTGTGTGTGGGTTGGGTGGTTGTGAAGGTGTGGGTTGGAGGTTTGGGGTGTTTGGGTGTTGGTCGTTTGGGTAGTGTTGTGTGTCGTGGTGTGCGGGTTGTTGGTTGGTGTGAGGGTTGTGTTTGTGTGTGGTGGGGTGGTGGGTGTGTGGTGAGGTTATGTAGGAGTTGGTTGTTGTGTGGGGGGGGGTTGGTGGGGGGAGATGGGGTGGTGTGTGGGGTGCTGGGGTGGGGAGGGGTGGTTTGGTATGGGGTGTGTTTCTGGTGGGGCGGGTCGGGTTGGAGTGTGTGGTCGGGTTATGTTGTGTGGCTGGGGTGTGGGTGGGGTGTGTTGTTGGATGTGGGGTGGTGTGGTGAGGGCGGATGTTTGTCGGGTGGGTGGGTGTGGTGTCTCAGGGTGTGTGGTTGGGGTTTTGTTGGGTGTGTGTTTGGTGGGGGAATGTGGTGTGTGGTAGGGATTCGGGGCGTGGGGTGGGTGGTTTTGTCGTGTGTTGTTTTGGGTTTTTTGTAGGTTGGGGATGGGGTGTGTCGGGGCGTGGGTGAGGTTGTTGATTGTGTGGTTGGTCGGAGGTTCGAGTATTGTTGGGCTGGTGGTTGGGGTGTTAGGTTTGGTGGTTTTTTGGTGTGTGAGGTTGGGTTTTGGGTTGTGTGGAGGGAGTGGTTGTGTTGATTAGGTTTTGAAGTTTCGGTTGGGTGTACTGTAAGTGGTGGGTGGCGTGGGGTGGGATATGATTGTGGTGTGTGTGTGGGGTGTTTGGGGGTTTGTCGTGTTTGTGTCGTGTTTGGGGATGGAGGGTGGTGGGGGGGGGTGTTTGGATGTGGGGGTGTTGGTTGTGGCGTTGCTTGGGGGGGTGATGGGTTTGTTTAGACGGTGTATGGGGGTGGGGTGTGTTGGTTGGGATGTGTGGGGGAGGGGTGAGTTTATTGGTGTTGGAGGGCTTGGAGGGTGGGTTGGGGGGTATGTTGGTTTGGGTGCGTCGTGTGTGTTGGAGTGATTGTGGTTTGTTTGGGTGTGGGGGTAGTGTTTGGGGCGGGTGTGTTCTGGTCGGGGGGAGGTGTGGGGGGGTTGTTGTGGTGGTGGTGTGGGTCTGTTGAGTGGTGGTTGGGTGGGGGATTGGTGGTTGTTTGGTGTGTGAGGGTGATGGCGAGTGTTGTGGTGGGCGTGTGTGAGCTGTGGTTGTGTGGGTGGTAGGGTTGTGTGTTTTGGTAAGTGTGTGGGGGTGTTGTAGGATGTGGAGTTTTGGTGGGGTTGTGAGTGTGGTGTGTCTGGGGTGTTGTGGACAGGTTAGGTGTGGGGTTTGTGTTGATCTGTGTGGTGGTGTGGTTGATGTTTGTATTCGTGGGTGGGGGTGTGGGTGGTCAGTGTGGTGTGATGGTGTGCCGGGAAGGCGAGTTCGTGCGGGGGTGGTGGGTGGATGGTGATGGTTTGTTGGTGTTTTTTTTGTGGTGTGGGTGCGGTGTGGATGTTTGGGTGGGGGCTGTGGGTGTGTTGGTGGGTGGGGTGGAAGGGGTGTGTTGTTGTGTTGGAGTGTCTTGGAGTGTCGGCAGAGACGCGAGGGGTGTTGTGTGTTGGTGGGTGGGTGTGGGGGTGAGGGGTGTGGGTGGGTGTGGGGGGGGTTGTGGTGTTGGGGTGTGGGTGTTGGGGTTGGTTGCCTCGTGTAGATGCTTCTGTGGTTGGGTTACGGGGCTGTTGTTTGTGTGAGTGAGGTGGGGGGTTGTGGTTGGGGGATTAGTGTGTGGATGTGTTTAGGTTTTTGGTTCTAGTGTGCTAGGGGTGTGGGTGCGTCTGTGGGGTGTGGGGGTGAGTGTGTGGGAGGTCGGTGGGGGGATGGGGTGTGGTAGTGTTGGGAGGTCGTGGCGGTTGGTGGTGGGTGGAGGTGGGGTGTGGGTGTGGTCAGGGGTGTTGTGGTGTGCTTGTGGGTGGAGGGGGGGTTGTGTGGCGGGAGTTTGGTGGGTGGGGTGTGGTGTGGGGTTAGTGTGGTGGTTGTTCGGGGTGGTTGTTATTGGGTGGGGTTGGGGTTGGGGGGTTGAGTTCGTGTCACGGGTTGTGACTGTATGGGGTGTGGGGGGTGAGCACTTGTGTGGATTCGGTGGTGGTGTTCGATGTAAGATAGTGGTAGGGTTTTGTTGGGTTGGGGTCATTGCGGGGGGGTTACGGGTTGGTTATCGTGACGGGGTGGGTGGGTGGTTGTTGGTGTTTGTGGGTGGTGTGTGGTTTGGTGTGTGGAGGTTTTGGTGGGGTGGGCGCTGGTGTGGGTGTGTCGTAGTGGGTGTGTGGAGATGGTGTGTGGGTTGGGGTGGTGGGGGGTGTGGGTTGTTAGTGGTGGGGGAGGGTGGTGTGGGTTGGGGTGGTGACCGGGTTGTGGGGGGTGTGGGGTGCTTGGGTTGGTGTGGGAGCATGGGGAAGGAGGTGGGTGTGTGAGGTGGGGGTTTTGTCTTGTGGATGGTGGGCGTCGGGTGGGTGAGGGTTGATTGGTTTGTGTGGTGGGTGGGGTGGGTGGTTGGTGTTTTTGTTTTGAGTGGTGGTTTTGTTTGGATGTTGGAATGGGTTGAGGGGGGGGTGGGTGGGCGGGGGTATGTGTGGGTTGTGGGGGTCGTGGGGGTTGGGTGGGTGGCTGGTGTGCGGGAGGTGGGGGTGGGAGAGTTAGGTGGTCGGCGTGTGGGTGGGTGGAGTGGGGTGGGGTTGTGTGGTTATGTGGAGGTGTGGTGTCTATTGGGGTGGGGTTTTTGGGGGGGTGTGTTTTGGCGAGGTGTGGTGTTTGGTTGTGAGTTATTGGAGGGGTTGTGGTGTTGTGTTTGGTTTGTCTTGTGGGGGGGGGGTGGTGGTGGGGTTATGTGTTGGGTGGGGTGTTGGGTGTTTTGTGTTGTGGGGTGGGGTGTGGGTTGGTGGGGCTGGGGTGTGGTGTGTGGGGGTGGGAGGTGTGGGGGTTGGGTGGGGGGGATTGTGGTGGTGTGTGGTTGGGGGTGGGGGTAGTTTGGTGGAGCTGGTTGGGGTGGTTTGGGTGGTAGTGGGATTTGCGTGGTGACAAGGGGGCAATCGCGCGGCTTGTTAATGGGTGTAGGGGTGCGTGTTGTTTGTGGCGGTGGGTGGTTGGGTTGGGTTGAGTGGTGGTATTGGTGGGGGGGGTTTGGGTGTTGTTGTTGTGGGGGGGGGGTGTGGTGTGTGGTTCGGGGGTGAGTGGTTGTGTGTGGGCTTGGGTGGTGGGGGGGAGGGTGTGCTGGTGGTCGGGGTTGGATGGGTGGGTGGGGGGTGGGTAGGTGGGGTCGTTATGTAGGGGGGTTGGTGGGGTGGTTGGTGGATGGGTGTTGTGGCGTGGTGGCGTTGTGGTGTGTTGTTTTTGTGAGTTTGAGTGGTGGTGTTGGGGTATGTGAGGTGGATGAGTCGGATAGGTGATGGGTTTGTGTGCTGGGCGGAACTGGCGGAGGTGGGCGGTTTGTGGAGGGATGGTCGGTGTGGGGTGGGCTGGTCGGTGGTTGGGGGGTTAGTAGTTTATGTGGCGGGGTTTAAGGGGTGGTGGATATGGGGTGTGTTCTAGCTCTTGTTGTTTGCGGGTTTGATGTGGTGGGGGAGTCGTTGGGTTGTGTGGTGGCCGTGTGTATGTTTGCTATTCAGTTGGTCTGACCTGTTGTGGTTGTTCGAGGTAGGTGCTTTTGTTGCTGATTGGTGGGTGTGTCTTGGTGTGTGCGGGGTTGTTGGGGTGGGTGTGATTTGGTGGGTGTGGGTGTGGTGGGTGTTTGTGGTGTGGGTGGTTTGTATTGTGGTGTGTGTCTTGGGTTGGTGGTGGGGGATTGGTATTATCGGGTTGGGGGTGGGTTGTGTTTGGTGTTCTCTGGGTGGTGTGGTGGGGGTGGCTGGGATTGTGGGTTGTGGTGTTGGTCTCATTACACTACAGTGGTGGCAGTGGTGGGGGGTGGTGGTGGAGGGGTTGGGGCGGGGGGTTGGGTGGGGGTTGTGGCATGGTAGTTCTTGTGTGTTGGGGGGTGGGGGTGGTGGTGTATGTTATGGTAGTTATGGGGTGGGTGTTTGGGGGGTGGGGTGGGTGTTTAATGGGGTGTGGTCGTTGTTTAATGGGTGTTGGGTGTGTTTTGGGGGGTGTAGGGTGTTGGGTGGGGGTATCGTTGGAGTCGGGGTGTGTGGGTGGTGGGTTAGGGGGGTTGTGGGTAGTTTTTGTGTTTAGGTGTGGGGGTGTGGTGTGGTGGTGGGGGGTGGGTTGTGTGTGTGGGTTTATGTGTTGTTGTTGGGGGGGGCGTACGGTTGTGGTAGTGTAGTGGTTGAGTTGTTGTGGGGGTCGTGGGGGGTTGTGTGGTGTGGTGTTTGGGGTTTGTGTGGTGGTTAGGTTGGGTGGTTTTGGGGGTTTGGTTGTTGTGTGGTGGTTTTGTGTTGGTTGGGGGTTTTGGTCGGGGTGGGGTGGTGTAGGTTATGGTGTTGGTAGGGTTGGTTGGGAGGGTCGGGTAGCGTGAGGGTGGGGAAGTGGTGGGGGGGCGGTGGGTAATTTGGGGGTGGGGTAGTAGGTGGTGGGTTGTGTGTGCGGTGGGGGGTGTGTGTTTTGTGGTGTTTGGGTATAGTTGGTGGGTGGTGGGTGGTGGTGTATTATGGGTGTTTGGGTGGTTGTGAGTGTGGTCTGGTATGGGTGGTTGGGGAGGGTAGGTTGGTCGATGTGAGGGGGGGGTCCGGGAGGGTGGTGGTTGTGGGTATGGGTGGTGCGGGGGTCTAAATGGGTTGGGTGCTGGGTTGGTTTGTGGCGATGTTGGGTTGAGGTGTGGGTTGTGGCTGGTTGGGTGTGTGGTGGGTGTTTGGTTGAGTGTGTGGTTTGTGGGGGTGGATGGTGTGGGTGTTTGGTGGGGTGATGTTATGGTGTGTTGTTGGTTGTGTAGGTGGTCGGGGGCGGGTGGTTTGTTCGGTTGTTTGGGGTTGGTGTGGGTGTTTGGTCAGGTGTGGGGTGTGGTGCTGTCGGTGGGGTGCCCCCTCCCCCCCACCCCCTTCGGAGGTGGGTGGCGAACGGTGGTGTGTGGTTTTTGGGTGGTTTGGTTTGTAGGTGGTGGGGGGTGGTGGTTTGGCTGTGTGGTGTGTGGGGGGTGTGGTGCGTGTGGTTGTGGGTGTTTTTCGGGTGTGGGTTTGGTGGGTGAGTGGAAGACTGGGCGGACATATGTGGTGGGGGGTTTGTGCGTTAGGGGGGTGTGGGGGGTGGTCGGGGTCTTTGGTGTGCTGTGTTTGGTACGTGTGGCGGGGGGGTGGCGTAGTGGTGTTGGGTTGGGGTGTGTGTGGAGGTGGTAGGTGGGTCGGGGGGTTGGTGGTGGTGTGGGGGGTGTATTGGTGTGGGGTGTTTGGAAGTGGTGGGATGCTGTTGCGCTGTCTACGGTGTTGCGCGTGTGGGTCTGAGTAAGGGGGTTGGGTGGGGTGTGTGGGTGATGGGGTGTGGAGGGGATGTTGATGGGGGGCGTGGTTTGGTTGTGGTGTTTGGGGTGGGGGGGGTGGTTTTGGGTTCATGAGGTGGTAGGATGGGGTGGTGTGTTGGTGGGTGTGCTGCTTTTTGGTTGTGGTGGGTGAGGTGTGGGTGGGGTTGGTTTTTGGTGGGTGGTATGGGGGGTTTGTTTGGTGGGTGGGTGGGGTGGGTGGTCTTTGTGTGAGGCGGGTTCGATGGGGTATTGGGGACGCGCGCACGAGGGGGTAGGGTGTGGTGGGGATGGGGGTCATAGGTACTTGGGAGTAGTGGGAGGTCGTTGTGTGTGTGGGGTTTGGGCGTTGGCTTGTGCGCCGCGCGCGGCGCTTGGTGGGCGCGCGTGATGTGTTGGGTGGTTTTGTGTGTGTGTCGCTGCGGTTGGGTTGTCGCATGGGGGGGTTGGTGTTTGGTATGCGTTTAGTGTGTGGTGTGTGGGTTATGGTTGGTGGTGTGGGGGGGTGTGTGTTGGGGGGTGGGTGATTAGGGGAGTTGGGTTTTGGGTCTTTGTTGGTTGGGTGTGTTGGCTGTTGAGTGGGCTGGGGTGTGTGAGTTAGTCTGGGTGGGGGTGTTGTTTGGGTGGTGTGGGGGGTTTTTGTTGTGTGGAGTGGTGGGGGGTGTTGGTGGGGATGTTTGGGTGGTTGGGGGGGGGTCGGTGTGTTGTGGGGTGCGTGAGGGTGGTGGTGGGGGGGGCCTCGTTTGGGTTTGGGTTTGGTCGGGGGTTGTGTCGGGTTGTGTAGGGGTGTGTGGGTGTGTGTTGGGGCGGGGTGTGTGTAGTTTGGTGGGGTCAGCCTCTTTGTTGGGGGGTGTGTAGGTTTGTTTTGTGGGGGTGTCGGGTGGGGTTTTGTGTGTGGCGGTTTTGGGTTTTGGGAGGTAGTGGGTGTGGGTGGTGGGTGGTGGTTGGTCGTGGTTTGTGGGGGTTGTGGGTGTGGTTGAGGGGTTGGGGGTATGTGTTGTTGGCGGGGGGGTGTGGGGGTGTGGGAAGGGGTGGGCGTTTTGGGTGGTGTGGGTGTGGTGTGTTAGTTTTGGTGTTGTTGGGTTGTGGGTGTGGTGATTGAGGGTGGGTGGAGGGGAGTGGATTGTAATGAGTTTTAGTGGGGGGAGAGGGGTTGGTGCAGTGGGGACGTGGCCCCACTCGTATGAATATAATGTGCCTTACGCGACAGGATGTGGACATATATCCACCCCAACTACAAAACCCAAATACAAAACACAACAAAAAAAACAAAACCAAATTAACAAACCACACATAAACAACACCACACACCCCCTACTAGCCTAGTCCGCCAGAACAGGTCCCCTATGTGTCCAACTCCAAGTGTCTCTTGCCACCCTCCAAGCCCCCAATGCCCTCCCCAGCCCCTCTCTACCCCCTCCCGTCCGGCCCTCCATGTTGAAAGAATCTAATAACCTATGCGTGGGCAGCACCCGGGTGAGGAGTGAGGTGCAAAGGGTGGTATAAAAGTGGTATATGGGGTGGTTGGTGGTGTGTGGCGTTTTAAGATGAACTGATGGGGTGTTGTGGGGGTCGGGTTGGGGGGGATTGTTGTTGGTTGGGTTTGGGCGGGTGGGGGGTGGGGGTGTGGGGTGTTCGTTTGTGGTGTTGCTGTGGTTGTTTTGGGTGTGTGTTTGGGTCGCGTTTGTTTGTCTGGTGGTTGGGGTTTGGTGTGGTGTTGTGTGCGTGGGTGGGTGTTTGGTGTGTTTGTTGGTGGTGGGGGAAGGAGTGGGTTTGTTAGGTGCTTGGGGTTGTGGTGGGTGGTGGGGGTGAGGTGTTTTGTGTGTGTCGGGTTGTGTGGGGAGGTTTCAGATTGGTAGGGTTGGTGTTGTGCGTGTGGTGCTCGCGTCGCGCGTTGTTTTTGGCGGTGGGGTGTGTGGGGTTGGGTGGTGTATGGTGGGCCTCGGGTTTTTGTGGGTGTGTGTGAGGTTGCGGTTGGTGGAGCGGGGGGGTTTATGGGTGCTTGTGTGTTGTGTGTGTTGTTTATTGTTTGTGTGGATTTGTGTGGGGGTGGTGTGGTGTGGGGGTGTTGGGTTGTGGGTGGGGGGGGAGAGGTGCGGGGTTCTGGTGTGAGTAGGTGTTGTGGTGTAGGTGGTTTATTTGAGGGTTTGCGTGGTTTAGGTGGGGGTGGTGTGTGTTTTTGTGTTGGTGGGTGTTTAGGGTGGGGCGCGCGCGCACCCGACCACTCCCCCCCTCTCCCCGCCCCTCGCCCCCGCCCCCCGTGAGAGAGAGAGATGCCTCGCGCGCGCGCGGCGCGTAGTGGGAGGTGGGGTGGGTGGTTTGTCGGGATGGTGGGGTTTTTGTCGTGGCTGTGTTGTGGGTTGGTGTTGGGGGTGTTGGGTCGTGGGGTGTATTTGGGGGGGGAGGTGTGTTGTGGTTGTGGTGTTGTGTTGGGTGTTTGGGTGGTGTGTTGGTTGCGGCCGGTCTGGGTCCGGGGGGTTTGGTTGGAGGTGGGGGATGGTGTGCGGTGTGGTTTGTTGGCGCCGCGTCGGTGGGGGTAGTATTGAGGTTGTGGTCGCTGTGTGTTGTTGGGTGGGTGTGTTGGGTGTGTCCGATACGGAAGGGGGGATGGATTGGTGGCGGGGTCGATGTGGTGTGTGTGGGTTTTTGTGTTGGTGTGGTTGAGGTGGTGTAGTTGTGTGGTGGGTGAGGGGTGAGGACGCGTTGGTTGTGGGTGAGTGTTGTTGTGTTATTTTGTGTGGGTTGTTGGTGTTGGTTTTGGTTGGTGTTGTTGGGTGGTTGGGTAGTTGGAGAGCGCCGGGGGGGGGTGTTTGTGGATTTTTGTGTTAGTGTTGGGGTTGGTGTGTGGTTGGGTGTAGTGGGGAGTTGGTGGGTGTTGTGTTTTCTCGGGGAGGGTTTGGTGTTGAGGGATTGGGGGTGTGGGTGGGGGGGGTGTTGGGGTGGGGTGGAGGTGGGGGTGTGGGTGTGTGGGTGGCGGGGGCGCGTCGTCTCCTCCCGAGGGTTGTTAGTGGAGGGTGGTGGTGTGTGTTGTTGAAAGCCGCTCCATGTATCGCGCGCGCGGCGCGGTGGGGAGGGGTGTTGGGGGGGTTGGGTGGGCGTCTGTTTGGGTGGTTTGGGTGTGGTGGGGGGTGGAGTGTGGTTAGGGTGGGGTTGGTTTGTTTTGGTAGATTGGTGTGTGTGGCTTGGGGTGTTGGGGTTAGGGGGAGGTGGTTAGTGTGAGGTGTAGGGTTGATTTGGGGGATGTGGGGAGGGCGGGGGATGGAAGTTTGTGGAGTTTGTTGTGTTGGTTGGGTTGTGAGGGTGTGGGAAGAATAGGTAGTGTATAGTATGACGGTCGAATATTTAAGTAGCGAGTTATAATATATATTGTTTAATTATTTTTTATTCCGCTGCTCGCGGGCCTCGCTCTCGCTCTTCCAACTAATTGGTTTTTTCTTAATTATTATTCACCCCCCCTCGCTCGCCGCGCTCCGCCGCGTCCAGTCGGTGGCGCGTCACGTTTGAAAAGAGAAAAAAGAGACAGACGTGATGCACACGCAACAGAGACAACAGAGCAGATGCGCCCCACCACGCCGAGACAACTCCGCCCCGCCGACACCAAACCCCAATAACCCTCCAGCGGGGCGCCTCCATCCCACAGAACACAGTAAATGTGTGAGCGCCGCTCCCCGCGGGGGTTTGGAGGCGGGCGTGGTTTGGGGGTGGGGAGGTTGATGGTTGGTTGGGGTTGGAGGTTTTGTGGGGCGGGGTGTGGTGTGGTTGTGTGAGTGGGATGGTGTTGGGTGGTGGTTGGGTTTCCGTGGTAGCGAGTGTAGCTTAGTGTGGGTAGGTGGTGGGGGGTATTGGTTTTGTTTGGTGTTTGGTTGGGAGGGTGGGGTTTGTGTGGTGGAGGTTTGGTTGTAGGGGGTTCGAGTGTTTGTGTGGGGTTGTGGTGGTGGGGTTTTTGGGTGAAGTTCGTGTTTGCGTGGGTGAGGTTGGTGATTAGGTGTTTGTTTCACTTGAGTGTTGTGTGATGGAGTTTTTGTCGGTGGGTGGGGGGGGTTTGGTGTGGTGCGTGGGTGGTGGTGGTGTGGTGTGGGTAGTTTAGGTGTGGGGGGTGGTTGGTTATGGGTGTGGCGAGTTTGGTTGTTAGGGGTGTGGTGTTGTGCGTGGGGGTGGGTGGGTTGGCGGGTGTTGTGTTGGGGGTTTGGTGTGGGTGTGAGGTGGGTGGTGAGTGGTGGGGTGGGTGTGGGGGTGTTGGGTTGTTGGGGGTGGCGGGTGTTTGAGTCGGGTGGGGTGGTGTGTGTGGTTGGTGGTTTTTTTGGGGTGTGTTGTGTGGTGGGTTTTGGGTGGGTTGGTGGGTGGTCGTGGTTGGTGGTTGTGTGTGGTTTTGTGGTGTTGTTAGGGGTGGTGGGGATTGGTGGTTGGGGCGTGGGTTGGGGTGAGGTGTGGTTGGTGGTGGTTGTTATTTTGCGGGTGTTGGGGTTTCGGTTTGGGGGGTGGGTGGTGGGGGTGTGGGTGGTGGGTTGGTGGTTATTGTGTGGTGGCTTGTTGGTGGTGGGTGGTTGTGGTGTGTAGTGTGGGTGGTATGATTTTTGTGTGTGTTATAGGTTGGGTGGTGTGGGCTGTGTGAGTTGTAGTGTCCGGTCGGTGTTGGGGTGGGAGGTGGGTTGTTGGCGGGGGGTTGTGGGTTTGGTTGATTGGTGGTGTGGTGTAGCGGGTGGGTTGGGGGTTGTTTGTGGAGCGGGGCGGGAGGTTGGGGTTGGGTGGTGGTTTAGGTGGGCGGGGGTGCGTTTTGGGTGGTTGTGTGAAGGTGGTTGGTGCTATTGGTTGGGTTGGTCGCGGTGGGGGGGTGGGTGTTTGTGGGGTGGTTGAGGTGGTGTGGGGGTGCGTTGAGGGGTTTGGGTGTGGGCGGTGTGTGTGTTTTAGTTGAGTGTTTGGGGGTTGGGGGTTTGTTATGGTGGGCGGGTCGGCGTTGCGTGGGTGGTGGGTAGGTGGTGCGGGTTGTGTGAGGAAGGGGTGGGTGTGGTGGGGGGCTGTTGTTTGGTGTTGTGGGGGGGGGGGGGGGGGGGGTGTTGGTTTTGGTATTGGTGGTAGTTGGGGGGGGTGGTGTGCTATGTGTTCGATGGTGGGGTGGAGGTGGTGGGTGGATGTGAGTGTTTCTGTTTGTTCGTGGTTTGTGTTTAGTAGGGTAGGTGGGGGTGTTGTGGGTAAGGTGGGGGATTTTGTGTGGGGTGTGGGGGGGGTGGGGGTGGGTGTTTGGTTGGTTGGATGTTTGGGGGGGTTGGGGGTTGTTTGGTGTTTGGGGTAGGGGTTGGATGGGGTTGCTGGGTGTGTTGTGTTGGGTGTCTGTTGTGGTGGTTGGTGTCGCGCGCTGGAGTGTGTTAGTGTGGGGGGGGGCGAGGGGGAGGGGAGGGTTTTTTGTGTGGATGGGGGGTATTTGTTGTTTGTGTGTTTGATGAGGTGGGGTGGATGGTAGTGCGAGAGGAAGGTTGTGTAGATTGAGTTTAAGTGGGTTATATAGCGCGCGTGTAGAGTTTTAGTAAATAGTAGAATTAGTATGTAGTATGATGAATTAAGTTATGGTAATTTTATTTTTGATTTTTATATAGTGGAATGAAATATAATATGGTGCTTTTTATAAATAATTTGTAGTGTATAATTAATGTTATTAATTTTAATATTTTTATATTTGATTTGTTTTAATAATTTTTATTATTTTTTATATATTATTTATTTAATATTTTTAATGTTATTAGTTTATATTATTTTTTAATTTTTAATATTTTAATATTAAATTTTTTAAAAATAATTATTAATATATAATTTTATATTCTTTTTTTTATATAATATTTGTTTAATAAAATTTAAAATTTTATAATTATTAAAATTATTATATATTTATATAAAATTAATTTAATATATAAATAAATTTTTTAAATATTATAAAATTTATATAATTATTTAATTATTAACTAAAATATTATATTAATTTTTAATTTATATTATATCCCAACTCCTATCTATATTCTTTATTATAACCTCTACAAATGAAAACTAAAAATTATATTAAAGAGCATACTCTCTACACTCTCCCACCCCCCCCCCCCCCAAACAAAAATCAAAACCAACACCACATTATTAATAATAATTATATAAAATCAAAATATTATATTTTATTATTATTTATTACACCATATTAACATTTTCAAATAATTCCTCTAATACCCTCACTCCTCCCCTAACCTTTTTATATTATAAATATACTAATATTAATTAAATTTTTATTTATTTAATTTAATTAAATATTTTAAATAATATAAATTTTTTATTATATAATTTAAATAATATATTTTTTACTCTATTATATTTAATTATTTTATAAATATTTTTTATTAATTAAATTTTATTTATTATAAAATTAATTTTATTTATATATTTCTATTTAGTATATATATTTTAATTAATATTAATAATATTAATAGATATATTTAATTATTTATTTATTTATTAATTTTATTATTATAATTATCTAGTTTATGATATTTTTAATTTTTATTAGTTTTATTTTAATTATCTCTATTTTACTCTATATTTATATTATTATTTTTTATGTTTTTTTTAATTATAAATTGATATAAAATTGTTTATTATATTATTTATTACTTTATTCATTTTCTTTTAGTTTTATTTTTATATATATAATAATTTGATTATAAATATTTAATAATTATTTATAAATATTAATTTATTAGAAATATTATATTTTCTTATTATAGGTTTTTAAATAATTATTAATTTATAATCAATTATAATTTCATTATTTATTAAAATGATTTATTATTATGATGTTTTATTAGTGTGAAAATTTGATTATATTTATAATTATTTTATTTTTTAATATATATTATTATTTATAATTTTTTTTATATATAATTTTAATTTTATTGTCTTTGTTTATTTATTTTTATATGTTTTTATTATTTTTATAATATTCTATAATTTAATTTTATATATATATAAATATTATAATTTTAAATAGTATTAATTTATTATTTTATTTTTATATATTTACGCCCCCCATATTATTAATTAAATTTATTATTATTTATATATAATTATTTTCATATTTATAAATAAATTTTATATTATAAATTTATTTTTTTTTATATAATAATATTATATTAATTATATAATTTATATTATTATTTATACTTTTATTAATTTTTTTTTATGTATTATAATCAATTATATATTTTGTTATTTATTTAAATATATTTATTATTATTAATAATTTTAATAATAATATTCTATTTATTAAATTTTATTTATTAATTTATTATTTATATAATTTATATTTTATTATTAATTATAATTATAATTTTTATTATACTATTTATTATTATCTTTATTTAAATTTAAGTTAATATAATTATTTATTATTATAATAATATATTTATTTTATATACTTGTTAGAGATTATTTTTTTAGAGATATTACAATAATAATATATTTTATAATTTTTTTTTTTTATAGTTTTTAAATATTTTATTTATTTTATAATTATTTTTAATTGTATTTATTTATTATTATTTATATATTAAATTTAGTTTTCTTGTTTATATTTTTATAATATAATCTTTTAAAATAATTATATATAATATAATTTTTATTATAACTTTTAATTATATTATATAATTATAATTATATCCTATATATTTATTATTTATTTTTATTTATCTTTTATAATAATTTTTATATTTCTTATTATATAATAGGTAATAATTTTTTTTCCTTTCGCGCACGCTATATATTTAAGGATTTTAAATATATTTATTTATATTTATTTATTATATTAAATTTAAAAAGTAATCTTATAATTATATTTAAATTAATTATATTTTTAAAATATTATTTATTAAAAATTTTTTTTGTAGTTTATTTTTATTGTTATTATCAAATAATTTTTTATTTATTAATATTTATATATTATAAATTTAATTTTATTTATTGCATTTGATTATATATAAATAGAGTGCTGTTATTAATTTTTTTTAATTAAATATATAATTTTATTTTTTTTTTAATTTTTTATAGACTATTGTATTTTTATTTATGTGTGTTTTATATTTTATTATAAATATATAATTTTATGTTTTATACATTTTTTATTATATTTATATATTTTTATTAGATAAATGAATATAATTATATTATAATTTTATAGAATTAGTTCCCTTATTTATTATTATTTTGTAATTTTTTACTTTTTATAATAATAAACTAGATTATATTATATATATATAATTTTATTTATTTTTTGTTTATATATTTAGTTATTAATTATAATTAAAATATAGAGTATTGTTTATATATATTTATTATTTTATTTGTTTTTTATATATATTTTATTATTCTTTTTTTTTTTTATAATTATTATTATCTTTTTAAATATTATATAATTATTTTAATATTTTTTATTTATATTAATATAAATATAATTTATTTTTAATTTTATTATTTATATGTTATGTAAATTGTACAATTGTTTATCCCCGCCCCCTCCCCCCGCTCCCCTCTATATATGAAAAAAATTAGATTAATTAAATATATATATTTTTTATATTTAAATAAATATATTTAATAATTTGTATTAAATTTTATAAATATTAATATTTAATTTATTTTTATTATTTCTAATATTTAATAATTATTTATAAATTATTAATAAATATATATATTATTTTTTGTTTTTTATAGATTTTCTTCTTTTTAATATTATTATATATATTTTAAAATATAAAATAAATTTAATATAATTATTTTTATTTATTAATATATTTAATATATTTTATAATTTTAAATTTTACTAATTAATAATAGATAGTTTTCTCCGCATTTTAATCCCCGTTTATTTTATACATTTTTAATTAGAGTATTTCCCCGGCGGCCCCCCTCCATATTATTATTTAAATAATTTTATGTATTTATATCTTAATTATTTATATTTTTTAAAATTTTATTATATGTATTTTATATTTATATTATTAATTTTATATTTTTAATATTATTAATTATTATTATCATAATTATTTTTATTATTTATATCTTTTTTATACTTAATAATTTTATTTTAAATATATTAAATTAATTATTATATATTTATTATTTTTATTTTTAATTTCATATTTTTGTTATATTTTATTATTATTAAATAATTATAAATTAAAATTTATATTAAATAGTATTATTATTATTATATTAGATTTATTATTTAAATTAATTTTATATTATAGTGCACTTTATTATAACATTATCTTTGTATTAATTTTATTATTTTATTATTATTAATATATTAATATTTTTTTTTTTTATATAGTTATTTACTATTACTCTATTAATACTATATTTTATATTGTAATTAATAAATATATATTATATTCTAGTTTTATTCTATTCTTAGCTTTTATATTATTTATTTTAAAAATAATTAACTCTATTTTAATAATTTTATTATTTAATTTTACTATATTTATATTTTATATTATATAGTCTTCATAGATTTATGTTATTTAAAATTAATAATAATTTTAGATTCAGTAATTTTATATTTGATTTATTAAATTAGATTTTTATTTTTATATATTAAAATAAATACTATTTATTCAATAATTTTATTAATATTCATTTTTTTATATATATATTGAAATTATTTATATTAATTAATTATTATATATATTATTATAATAGGGATTATATTTACTTAACTTTTAATTTTTTTAATAATTTAAATTTTTTAATAATATTATTAACATAATTAATAAGATTTTAAATTTTTTTAAATTTAAAATTAATACTATATTATTAATTAAATTTAATTTTTAATTTTATTTATAATTTTTATTATACTTTTTTAATATTTTACATTATAATAATATAATTATATCATTAATATTTTCTATATTAATCTTTAAATATATATATATTATTTTATAATACTTAGATTATTTTTATTATTATTTATTAATTTTATTTTGATGATTTTTCTTTATTTTTAAGATTTAAATATTATTCAATTTAATTAATTTATAATATGAATATAATTATTATAATTTATTATTTATTTATAATATTTTTTATTTTTTTTAATAATTTTTATTTTTTATTATTTATTATTATTTTTTATATATTATATATTATAAATTTTTTTAATATGATATTTAATATTTATAATATAATAGATTATTATATTATAGTTTCTTATAATTATTATTTATCTTTATTAATTAATATATTTATAATTTAATTTAGTATATTATTTTTTATTTAAAAATTTTTTATAAATTATTTTTATTATTTTATAATTTATTTATAGAATTTTAGATTTTTTAAATTTTATTTATCATTTATTAAATTATTAAACTATATTAGATTATTAATTTAATAAAATTTAGATACTTCGTTTTTTAATTAATCCTTTTATATATTATTCTTTATAATTATAAATTTTTTACATAATATTTATTTCTTTAATTTTATAATTGATTGTTTATTTTATAATTATTATTTAATATTTTATTTTTTATTATAATAATTTTATAATTTTTTATATAATTATATTTTTATTTAATTAAAAAATTATTATTATTTATTAATATATATTTTTTTATTATTTATTATCAATTATTTTTTTTTGAAATAATAATATTTATAATATATTATATAAATTTTTTTTTATCAAAATTTATTCTTAGATTATAATTTATACATCCCACTTAGTGTGGAACACTTAGGAAAGGTGTTTTAGAGGATAAAGGCTTGAAAAACCTTTGATCCAAACCACCCTTTAAACCACCATCACCACCACCATTAGAATCAAAGTAAGGAGGAGTTCTTGAAGAAGTTGGATAGTCTTGGTTGATGTTAATCATTGTTCTTAGGTTTTGATCCATCAAGGAGGCATAGTTTTAGTGTTATTTCGAATCTATAAGCAATTGTGATGGAATTGTTCATAGTTTCTGAATTTTGCTTTGAATATAATAAAGTGTTCTTGGGAAATTCTTGTGAAATCACCATACTTTGCTCTTGGAATTGGTATGAATCTTGTTACTCTTTTGAATATAATCCTTGTTGAATCCATGATGAATGCTATGTGTTTTGTTACTTTGATTATGGAGTAGTAATCTTATGTTTGTTTGGGCATAATGTGATCTTAGATATGGAGCGTTTAGATATGTGTTTATTGAATTGGTAAAACATATTTTATACAAGAAAATAGGCCGAAAGGGTTCTTTTATATATGTGTTTAATCATTCCACTTAATATATTGGTTATAATAACTTATAAAGGCCGAAAGGATTTGTTGTTATTAATCGATATAATCACTAGTTATACTTAAAGGCCGAAAGGATTTATAACTTGTGATAACTCTATTTTCTAATAAACACTATTCCAAACACACCATTATCTAAGTGATCATTGCCTAAACAAACAAACTTTAATCATTTTCTTGAATCATCTCATCATTGCTTTCTTCGCATTATTCGATATATGCTCGTCTTGGTTAATTTGATACGTGACAATCATCTTAGCCTTATCACCTTAATTACAAACTGTGAAAACTTCAATTCCTGTGGAATGACCTGGACTTACCTAAAGCTATACTATACACGAACGGGTATACTTCCTGAGTGTTGTATTTTTAGTAAAAATCGGTATTTCTAGTATTATAAATTTAAAGCTTGTAAAACACACATCATTTCCTGACAGTGGCAACAGTTAACCGATGACAAGTCGAAGTCAATGCCACATGCTCATACCCGACCGACATATGTAAAGACATCATGAAATCTCAAGGAAATATTTCAAAAGACTTTCGCTACTCTAATACCGCACCTCTTCCTTAAAATGACGAAGTATTAAAGTTAAATATTTTCAAGAAAGATGACCTTTTCAAGCTTTCAAGACAAAGAAAGGTATGAGCATGTCGGTACAAAAGTCACAAGCTCACAAGAAGGAAAAGATTACAAGATTGCAAAAAGAGATTATGCTTGGTTAATGATCTCAAGAAGCTCAAGATCACATACAAGTCAAGCTAAAGGAATAAGCTCAAGCCTGAAAGCTTAAAGATAACTACTTCACATCCACAAGATAAAGATCAATGAAATCAAGACTACAAGCAAAGACTGAAGTGTTGGGATTAAAAGACTTCATGATGATCTTGAAGTTACTGCTGCTAAGGTTTGTTTTCCTGCTGCTAAGCTATAGTTAGTGTTTTTCATTAACTCTAATGAAAAATATGCTATGTAGTTAGTACTGCTAGTTCATAGTTACTGCTAGTGTAAAGTTAGTACTGCTGGTGAAGATTGAAGAAAATATTCTAAGTAGTTACTACTGGTTGTACATAGTTAATGTTGTTGGTGTATAAGTTACTACTTCTAGTGCTAAGTTAATGCTGCTAATATAAAAGTTACAACTGCTCAAAGATTAAGACTGCTGAAAGAGTTTCTACTATAAAAAAAGAATGGATAAAGACAGAAGAAAGGATAAAGATTGATTGGAGATCAAGATTACTTACGTAATAAGTATGAGTTATTTATAAAATATATCATAGTGAATATTCTAAGTTTTAGGAATATATTATAAATCGACTAGGACTCCTTGGTGTATAAAAGGAGGTCGTAGGGCATAGAGTTTGCTATCTAGAAATCTTTTGTTTTGATATCGTTATAGCTTTAAGGTTTTGTAACCCTAATACTAGTTAGAGTATTTGTATTAATATATTAAAGCTTTGTTTGTTAATCTGTGTGTTCCTTAGAATTACTGTTCTATTGCATATTCTTCTTATTGATCAAAGATTAGATTCCGCATAGTTTTTGACATATTTTACAAAGTTTCTATCATAGTTGTGTAGGATTTACCTTACATAACTAAACTTTACACAAGCTAAGGAATTCAAGATCTATTCAAGTGGGATCAACAAGTGGTATCAGAGCTTGTTGAGAAGCTTTGAATAAGAAGAAACTGCTTTTACACATAAGGTCTGTTTGTTACAAAGAGATAGATCAAGACTCAACACATATGGTGGCTGCTTCAAAAGTGCCTATGCTCAAACTAGGTGAGTATGAGCTTTGGAGGATGAGGATGGAACAGTACATCCAGATCATTGGTTATTCTCTATGGGAAGTCATAGAGAATGGTAATGCACCTCCAGTAACAAAAGTTGTTGAAGGTGTTGAGACTACAATTGCTCATACAACTGCTAAAAAAAGGCACAAAGGAGGTTAGAGTTGAAGGAAAGAAGCACTTTATTGATGGGAATCCCTAATGAACATCAATTAAAGTTTAACTCCATCAAAGATTCCAAGTCATTTCTGCAGGCTGTTGAAAAGAGGTTTGGAGGGAATGCTGCTACTTAAAAGACTCAGAGGAATCTTCTAAAGCAGCAATATGAAAATTTTACTATATCTAGCTCAGAGGTGTTAGATCAAACCTTTGATAGGCTTTAAAAGCTTATCAGTTAGTTGGAGATTCATGGTGAAAGTATCTTACAAGAAGATGTGAATCAGAAGTTCTTAAGAAGTCTGTCACCAGAATGGAACACCCATACCATTGTGTGGAGGAACAAGCCCGAGATAGATACATTAAGCATGGATGATCTTTACAACAACATGAAGATATATGAACCAGAGTGTTGAGATTATTGATTTGATGAGACAAAGTGAATAAAAGAATGAAACAAAAGGACTTAAATGCAAAAGAAGAATTCTTCAAAAGATGGAAGATTTTGAAGATTTTAGAAGATCTCCTTAAGAAGATAAAGATACATAAGATAATATTATATGTTAGAAAGATATTATTTGTTCTTATATTTTGTAATTTGTTCTTATCCTTTGTAAACCTAGATATCTCTAGTATATAAAGAGATATCAGGCACATGGTTTTAGACATCCAGAAACATAGAGCTCTCACAATGAGAGTCTAGTAAACTTGTTTGTGTGTGTACACATTTATTTAGTAGTTAAATAGATAGTAGTTAATAGATAGTGTAGCCTCAAGGATCTCTTGATCCCTATTACAGTAGGTAACTGTATTATCTTGATCAAATAATATTGGGGCTTGGTGTTTAATAGTAAAACCTTGTTTAATATCATTGTGTTCTTTGATTAATTCTGCTGTGCTAATTCGTATCAATGATATTTGTAAAATACATCCTAGATAGGCTTAAAATGATCTCCACCCAAAGGTAAAAGGGACATCAAACTCAAGCACAAACACACAAAACGTAGCCTTTGTGTTCGCAAACAGCAGTACAAATGGAGCAGTTAATACTGCTCATGGTGCTACAACTGCTAGCATTTAAGCTACTGCTGTTAATTCAACAACAATTGACAACCTGAGTGATGCTGTCATCTGTGCTTTCTTTGCAAGTAAACCAAACAGTCCACAACTTGACAATGAGGACTTGCAATAAATTCATCTTGATGATTTAGAAGAGATGGATTTAAGGTGGCAGATGGTTATGCTAACAATGAGGGCAAGAAGATTCTTGAAGAACACTGGAAGGGAGTTTTCTTTGAATGGTACTGAGACCATTGAGTTTGATAAGTCCAAGGTGGAGTGTTACAACTGCCACAAAAGGGGACACATTGCAAGGGAGTGCAGGGCTCCAAGGAACCAAGAAAACAGGAATAGGGAGAACACAAGAAGGGTTGTGCCAGTGGAGACAACTACTTCTAATGCTTTGGTGTCTTATGATGGTTCTGGTTATGATTGGATTGATCAAGCAGAAGAAGGTCCAACTAACTTTGCACTCATGGCTTACTCTTCTACAAGTTCTAACTCTCAGGTATCAACTAATTCAAACTGTTCATCATCTTGTTTGGAAAATGTTAAAATTCTTAAAGAACAAAATGAACAACTGTTAAAAGACTTAATGACATCTATCACATTGAGGGCAATGTTCAACTTAAGTGTGGAGGGGTAGCAAATAGGAAAAATTAATCATGTCCCTCCATGTTTGCCCTGTTGAAATTTTGAAACTTTCTACTAATATTTTCTAGAAAATTAAAAAATTAATATATACTTTCCTTTCAAAATTAAAAATGCATATGCTTAGTAAGGCAAATCTAATCGGATTGACATTTTAACTAGCACAAAATCAACCCACTAAAATTGTGAGAAATTTAGCCTTTAAGATAATTTTTGCCTTTAGCTTGTTCGAGTTAGGGTTTGAATGCAGTCATATGTGTCTATTCCGTCGTTACGGATGTGTACGTATGGTCTTTGTCGCCTTTTCTGGAACATTGGTATTGGTATAAAGTTATATGAGTGGGCCGGTAATTTAGTAGCTCTAGAACTTGTGCTTGATCATCATTTACTAGACCGCAGTGAGGTTAATTTATAGACAACGTATATGTATGAGGTGAAATAAATCCATATGTAATCATGTATCTGAACATCGGCTATTGGTGTTGAGATCCCAAAGTATCCAAGAAATCACAAATATTATGCTGTAGAAGAAGAAGTTTTGTGCCAGCCTTAGTTATCACAGTATCTGGAATGAAAAGAACTCATCAAAAAAAAGGGAAAAGAAAAAATAATAAAAGTTCAAAGTATAAGGCAAAGTTCTGGCACATGGAATCAAGTATCTGCTATTCACCCTCATCGTTATCACATTTTGCCTCTTTGAGATTTCTGTCTAGGTGCTCACGCCGCAACGGGCACGTTTATGTGTCTAGTACAAGCATATGGTAGCGACCTAGATTATGTCTGTTGCAATTGAGTGACTACACAAATACAAAACTATACTGAGGACTCTTGTGAATTAAAAACAAACCTTTCCTTGTGTGAGGTGCTCTGTTATATGGGAAGAAAACAAAAGAATACACGAAGACAAGAAGCTTAAACGAAGAAATAAACTCAAGATAAAGATCTCTCAAACTTGTCCACTGTTTTAGCCATAACTGGAGCATACGAACTCGGATTGAGTTGATTCAAGCGGCCACGGAAAAAGAATTTAATTATCTACAACCATAAAAAAGGTTAACTGCTGAGATATTACCAAAATAGCCGGTTTTGCAAATGAGTACAACATACTTTTGAAGATTCATTTAATTCACGAATCTAGTCCAAAATCAATCCACATACATCTCCAACTTGGTCCCCAAGTTATATCTAGCCTATAAATACCTCCCTATGATGCCTTGGATGAAATCATCTCATCATATATCTTCACATACAAATCTCAAAAAGAAAATGCCAAAGTACAGTGCACTTTTCCCTTGTGCGCCGCACTTCTGATCGAGTCCTTAAAACCGCCACACAATATTGTAAGTGCGCCGTACTTTCGTTCAAACTTCCCAAAGAAATGGCTAAAGTCCCAATAATTGCTGAGTGCATTAACTCCCTAAAACCGCCGTATAATTTCAGAAGTGCACCGCACTTTTGCCTTGGAAAATCCTATAAATAGCCTCTCATTCCTCCCATTCTTCACACACACAACACAAATCATCCCACTTAGTGTGGAACACTTAGGAAATGTGTTTTAGAGGATAAAGGCTTGAAAAACCTTTGATCCAAACCACCCTTCAAACCACCATCACCACCACCATTAGAATCAAAGTAAGGAGTAGTTCTTGAAGAAGTTGGATAGTCTTGGTTGATGTTCATCATTGTTCTTAGGTTTTGATCCATCAAGGAGGCATAGTTTTAGTGTTATTTCGAATCTATAGCAATTGTGACGGAATTGTTCATAGTTTCTGAATTTTGCTTTGAATATAATAAAGTGTTCTTGGGAAATTCTTGTGAAATCACCATACTTTGCTCTTGGAATTGGTATGAATATTGTTACTCTTTTGAATATAATCTTTGTTGAATTCATGATGAATGTTATGTGTTTTGTTACTCTGTTCATGGAGTAGTAATCTTATGTTTGTTTGGGCATATTGTGATCTTTTATATGGAGCGTTTGGATATGTGTTTATTGAAATGGTTAAACATGTTTTATACAAAAATATAGGCCGAAATGGTTCTTTTATATATGTGTTTAATCATTCCACTTAATATATTGGTTATAATATCTTAGAAAGGCCGAAAGGATTTGTTGTTATTAATCGATATAATCACTAGGTATATTTAAAGGCCGAAAGGATTTATAACTTGTGATAACTCTATTTTCTAAACTTATAAACACTATCCTAAACATTTCATTATCCAAGTGATCATTGCCTAAACAAACATACCTTAATCATTTAATTGAATCATCCTTTTATTGGTTTCTTTGCCATAGTCAATTTATGTATGTTTTGGTTAATTTGATCCGTGACAATCTTAATAACCTTAGCACCTTAATTACAAACTGTGAAAACTTCGATTCTCATGGAACGACCTGGACTTACCTACAGCTATACTATACACGAACGGGTATACTTCCCGAGTGTTGTGATTTTAGTAAAATTGGTATTTCTAGTATTATAAATTAAAAGCTTGTAAAAACACACCATCACAGTTACTCACACCTAGCGTGCATACTTTTCATGAACCCGACCGTGTAGTACAACCGTGTGTGCCATTACTTCCATCCCTTGATGGTAGTATTCTCGCCTTTTGCTGCTGGCGATGATTAGAAACATTCATTTTGATATATGTAAACGGGTATCAATTATAAACCCGTATCATTTTGTATCTCCCCTTTCTATTTATGTTCGTATTTATACAATGAGGGCATTGTACATCTTAAGTGGGGGAAATGAGATAGAAATAAGTGATTTTAGAGTATTTGGTTAGATTATGTGTCAATTTTACCCAAATATTAAAAAATTACCACATAATGTTTTGTTCATTGACGATGAAGGCCGAGTTAATGCGTCTTACATGCCTGGTTACTACATGTTTTTGAGATTATGGGGCATTACACTACATTTCATATGCATTGACACTTGACCCTCGATTCTTGCCCTATGGTATTTGAATGCGATTAGTGATGGGGAGATTGTAGACATAGGAATCTATTTGTTTTGTGTTTAACACCAATTAAATGTGCTTCCTATGTCTTTATCCTACCTTTTTAATGAATTGAACCTTTTGCTTGCTCGAGTTAAGGATTTGAGCAATCACACGTGTCTCGTTCATGGATTTGAGCGAGCATGTTTGGTTTTGTCGCTTTTTCTTGAGCATTTGTATCAGTTAGGATTATTCACCTATTTAAGCCTGTGTGTGTGTCACCTAATTTTCCTTTTTGAACAGTTGCATCTAGACTCTAGTTGTGGAGATTAGTATCCTTGCTAAGCTTATGATACAATATTCGCCATAACTAAGCGGTTGAGTGATCACCAAAAATGAAACACATAGATTAGTGAGAGTATGAGTGTGATTCGTTGTGACAATCTACATTTTCAGGTTATCTTACGTCAATAAACTTAAAAATATTTACATTGTACATTTACGCATTTACTTTTAATTTCAACCGTTAAGTTAAATCGCGTAAACTAAAAATCAATAATCAACGTAAAACGGCATTAAACAAATAAAAGTTATGTCAAACAAGTGTTATATAATGATTACGAAGATAATTTATAACTTTTAGTATTTTATTTTTATACGTTATGTAAAACGTTTACGTTTCGCGTTATGACTTTCATGCATGCATGTAAACTATACCACCTTTACCAATACCCATAATATTTATACCTTAGCAAAAATTAAACATTTCTCTCCCCCACAAACATATATAACCGGTCACATAAGCCTACACCAAACAAATACTAAATCTTTGTTCTAGAAATACCATGTGCAGAATACCAAGTTCATGCATTCTACACACCAACTATCTTACACATCTAGCTAATCCTTACACAACCTCACCACCCCCTCTCCTTCTTACACAAACCCACACCTACATCACCCTAAACCATGCCATCCATCCAAGTCGTGTCTCCTTAATATTTTTTCTATACTTGCATATATACAACTAGCTCATTCTTTCTCATTTTATCACTTGCAAAAAACACACAAAACCTCTCTTTCTCTCATTATAGCTCACGGCTAAAAAAAGGGTTTCCATAGTTTTCCATTTTCTTGATATTATAAGAAATCTAGTATGGTCAAGGTTAATATCTAATGTGTTCCAAGGTGATTTCAATCTTGGGATTCAAGATTTAAGTTAGGGTTTCATTATTCAAGTTGGGGTTTTTTATTAAGTTCTTGGGTTAAAAATCAAGGCCTAGTGTTTCTTTTGTGTTCATAAGCTTTGTAAGCATACTCTATACACTCTTGTGATTTTTATACATCTTGATTATGTTCATACATATTTCTATACTTGCATTATTTACCTTTACACATGAACATCATAATTATATGTTATATTACCAACTAGTAAACTTTCATACATATTTGCAAAGAAATCAAGAACACTACTTACTTATGATTATTAAACATGTTGTCAAGTTTGTGATTCATAAACTAGCTTAAATAGTTTTATAGATATTTCATGTTTTATTCTTCTTATGGTAAAGAGTTGGATGGGATTATGTTGGTGGAGGTTGTTGATTGAGAAGGAGGTTGAAATGTATAGATTAGTGGTTTTGTTGTGTAAAAATGGAGTAAAAATTATAGACAAAAAGTGTATAAATACACCCTCTTTGCAGCCGAGTTTAAACAGAAAAATGGGGACTTTATGACAAGTTAAAACCTTTAAAAATATGTTAGTACATCCGAATACGATTCTGTGCATATAAAGAACTCAAAAAACAGACTTAAAACGAAGAAGTTATAGTCAAAACAAGATTTGAAACAATATCGACAAAACCAGTTTTTTTGGTGAATTTGGCAGAATTTGGTTTCATGATTTTGACCCCTTTCGGGTATGAACCGGCTTTAGTATGAAACTAGAAACTTGTTCAGAATTATTTTTCGGTAAAGTATCGCGGGTTTTGAAGACTGTAAGTGTAAAATGGAAGAGTGATACTTAATCAAACTTAGACTATTTTTTGGACAATGACATAAAATTTTCTGCACACTTTTTACAAGTTATGAATGCTGTTAGGAATAGTAATTTGGGTTTTTGGATGTTGGTTTGGACTATAAAAACTTTAGGAAATGATATAGTATCGCTCATATAATATTTATACGCGTTTTAAAACTTTATAAATATTATTTTATAAACTAGTTACACTAAATATATATTGTCATTGTAAAAGTAATAAAAATAGTAAATCAAGCGAAATAGACTATATTTAATTTGCGGACAACTAGAAAATATTACGAACATATATACTTGAGAATTAAATGGTAAACTTAACGTAAGCATTATTTTGATTAATAAGCTAAAACTAAAACTATTAGGTGATGATATAACGATATAAAAATGCATCGTTTTGATTTATTTCGATTGCATTATTCTTAATCGACCTATATTTAAATATGTTGCATACCGCTTAATTATGATGACTTTCATTGTTGATTTTCCCAAAATCATTTCCATCACTTAAGGTGAGTTTATAGCCCCGCTTTAACTTGTTTACAATTACTTTACAAATCTCGGGGTGAGATACATTGCTTGTTTTTACTTATGGACGCAAGTACTATACTTTCATTTAAATGATTATGGATTAGCCTAAGTAACAATAATTCTGTATTGCCCGAATTATCATGAACCGTAATTACTTTGTGTAAGTGCGTATGTTATAAATAGATCTATTGTGATTGACATCCCCATCCAGGATTGGTGCCAACAAGGCCAACGGGCGTATACCATGTTAGATTCACTTGAGCACTTACTTTGATTGTCTGAAATTGATTGGCATACTTATACTGTCGTAGCCTCGGTGTCATGAGCTTAGCACAAACGTAATTACTTTTTGTGATATTGTATGTGTTACATTATGTCACACTTGAAATCTTGCGGTCTATCCTTTATACTTAACTAAACTTGTGAACTCACCAACTTTATATTGACACTTTTAAGCTAATTTATCATGTGAATAAACTGCTTGACGTTCCTGATATGCATTGGAGTCTAAACTTTTCAAGATTTCATTCATTGATTTCTACTTGCATTCAAACTATCAATCTTGTTGTATTATTTTCAGTCTTTCATTTTGATGCAAATTTAGGACAAATGTTATAACTTTTTAAATTTCAATTAAATCAACGAGATTAACTTTCAAACGACTCATTTAAAGGTCATTCTCTTATATCTTATGCTATTGTATTATGAAGTAACACTCCCATACATATTTTTGCTGCAACATATTTTGAGGGTGTTACATTCGTTTTTCCTTTCGTGAGGTGCTTGGTTTACAGTTATTTAGCTTAGGTAATTTTTAAATTCATATTTTCCAGTTTCTACTAGGGAGATATCTTTTTGAGAATTATTAAAAAGTTCTACGTGAGGGCAATTAGAAGTCATGTGAGGAGATATTTGATAACATCAAATGTTTAATACTTTTATATATCAAATTCCCGCGTTTATTGCCTTGTTTTATACTATTTTTATAAGAATCTGTTACTTAATTCGTTTATATTTCAGGTTCAGGTAATTTAGGTAGTGGAACAAAAATGATGCAGAAAAATGGCAAAATGGACAAAATACAACAAAAACCGCATTTAGGAAGAAACTACAGCATAGTTGACCCTTACGACTACGCCGTAGTTGATCATTGCTGGAAATGGATTATGCTGACGTCATAACTACGGCGCAGTTGGATCGATATAACTACACCGTAGTTATTATATGCTAAAAAAGAAATGCCATGTCAGAAGAATTACGATGTAGTTTGAAATATTAACTACGCCATAGTTAGTTAAAGTCCAAGGACAAAAAGTGTGCAATATTATCAAGTTTCAAGAAAATGGAGGTTATTTCGTAAACAACATTGAGGGATCAAAGGCATCAAAGTTCTAAAGTTGTATTTTATTATATATATGGATCGATGGAACACATAATCATTATTCATTCTTTGTAGTTTTCTTTCTGCCGACGCAAGGGACAAAGGAAAAAGATGAAGCAGCTTGGCTGCTTGATTCGGGTATAGGACGAACCCTTTAGGGTTCACCAGGGGATCTAACTAGAAGACCGGGAGCATTACTTTAGCATGATTTGTACAGGATTCTTCAAATAGTACAGTTTGAATTCAATTAATTATTTTTAATGATTTATTTGTGTGAAGATCGTTTAGAACTAATATAGGATCTATAATATATAAAAATAACAAAGGTTGTTGTTGCGTAGCGGAATTTAAACAAAGACAATGTTATTAACAAGGTTTGCATTCACATAAGCCCCAATTCTATTTGATCATGATAGAACGTGTTACCTAACTATAACAAGGATCAAAGACACCTTGACCTTAGGGCTAAACGATCTCATTTGGATCATATAAAGGAGAACGATCTCAAGTGGTGAGATCGTTGGTGTTTTCCTAAAACATGATTAAAAAAACACACGCTAACAATGTCTAGGGATCTCTTTATATATAGAGTCCATCTAGACTTACAAAGGAAACATAAATGTATTAGGAAACTAAATCTTTCCTAATCTTGATCTTTATCTTTTTAAGCAAGTCTTTTAGAATCCTCCATCTTCTAGAATTCCATGATGTCGATCTTGATCCTTTTGTATCATCAAATTAATAAATCCCAACAAAGTTCCCGAGGAGCCTCAATTTTGACAGGTGACGAATCAGATTGGTCAGTATTAGGGTGTGAAGTTTGATACCAGAAAGCTTGTTCATCAGACAATTCTTGTTTTGGAACAAAACGTTTACCAAAATCTTCAGACAATCGATTTAACATAACATAGTTAATTGGAGTAGTATTAACTTTCTTTTCTTTTAACATTTGATCATTTTGTTTTGCAAGCATTATAGATCAAGTTACTCCTTCCAAAATC
>BQNB010005366.1:1278-14890 GCA_026074375.1 Tanacetum coccineum | reverse complement strand
ATCCTGTAATCTTTTTTAGCTTCTTGCTAGTGTTTTAATAAAAATCTGTCGTTCAAAAAAAAAATTAAAGGTGCAAGGGGTTTGCCCCCTTGACTTTGATCGCTACTTTTATCTTCTTTTCTTATCTCAAAGTATTGTCAATTTGTCATTATAATTAAGGTTTATAAGGCCTCTGTTAATATGCACATCTAGAAGGTGCATGATCAATGGAGTTGTATTAACAATGATAGCAAAAATTAAGGCTAATGTCTGACACTATTTACACATCAGAGAAGATCGGTAATGACGAAATGATAGTAGCAAATTAATTTATAAGCTTATATAAATCTTATTATGTCCAAGAAAAAGCCACAGGCTTTATCATTTTCAGTCAAAAAAATTTACATGGAAAAACAATCGTTTTCACTATAAGATATCCATTCTTGTATAACAAGCTTACGACTACGACTAATATGAGGCTACATTCCTACTTAACAATATTTTCAACTTTATGCTAAAACTCAAAATTTCTCTAATGATGTTTTTGATTTTCTTAAGCTTGTATAGCATCTCATTTTTTCTTCTAGAAACAACCGACTTTGCTTAAAGCTCATCTAATTTAATCAATCAAAGTCAAAACCTATGACTATGAAAAGGTCAGCCCTTAATTTCTTTGAAAGTTAGTTAAATTAACTTAAATTAAGGGACCAAATCTCCAATACTTTCCCATAGTTTACTAACAACTTTGATAAATATGAATACATAATTAGTCGATTTTTTAGCTTCAGATTAGATGTCACGTACAAACTCGTGTGGTTTTGTTTGTGAATGGTGCTCTTATCCTGGCCCATTGTAATCATTCTTTAGGCACTAGACAACGTATCATGCGATATTGGCTTCTGTAAAAGTGCATGAATTATTGTTGAGCAATCACCAAAAAAGTTCATGCAATGGACGTAAAAGAAAACATCGTTTTTGTCATCTCACTATAACTAATAAGACGCCTAGTTTTCTATGTATGATAACCGATTTTTTTTAGAACGGCTAGTTAGTTGTTAGTGATTCGAGCTCACAGTGACATCCAATTGGGCAATATGCAAGACTCGAACCTTCGCCTTAAGGGATAAACCCCATTCATTTTTCGCTCCTGAAGAAAAACCCTCACGGCGAGGCTTGAACCCAAGACCTCTCGCATGTGGTAACAACCTCCCCAATGTTACCCTTGGTGGTCATCTGAGATGATAACCGATGATTTGATCTCATGAGAATAGCAATATCTTTTTAGCTTTGAGTCTTATTTTTTTTTCTTATTTTCTTTAACAAGCTACATTGCCCGGCTATATTTTAATTTATTTATTATTATATTTTTAGATAAAAAGTTATCATGAAAGAATATATTAATCACAAGAATTTAAATACAACAGAATGTGACAGAATATAACATTCACTTTAAGCAATAGCTTGATAAATCACTAAATCAATCGTGACAGGCCACAAACCGATACCAAACACTCTAGCTACAACCAACTAACCAATATTATAAATAAAAACAACACCATAATGGCCATCTAACCAATAATGGCCGCATCAAGCAAGGGAGCATAAAATAACCTAAATGAAACTGCCCCCTTAAAAAACTTTCTCAAGGAAAACCTAATGGGAAAAACATTTGAGAAGGAAAAAAGTGTACAACTCTCAAGAGGGACTCCTTAACAAAGTAAATACAAAGCACCAAGCAGACAATAATCATGATAATCAACCACCACCTAAACCATAAGTGCGGTTATCACAAGAGAACTAGAGAGCTTCCACGTAGCCAAAATCTCAAGAACATGAGTATTATTCTTCTTAAATTGAATGAAAATCAACTTCAGACGAACGGTAACAATAATAGTCTCGTAGATCAAGGTATGCGACTTCGACTTCTTGAATAATCTTGCATTCCTCTCTTGCCATATAAAGTAACAAGTGGCAGCCAAAACAATCCGAGAGATAATACTTCTCGCAGAACGACCTTTGGAGCTTAGGATAAAAAAACTCAACAACATCTTCAAAGCGAGGGGGCACATAGTCCATTCCCGAAAGCATCCGCACCATACTCCAAACCCGCATAAGAAAAGAACACTCAAAAAACAAATGGTTATGTGAGTCCGGAACAAGATCACATAAGGGACACTGAAGCAAGTTTAAGTTAGTCCCCAAACTAACATCTAATTGCTTCAAACGGTCATGTGTCTTCAATTTCTAATTGATAACCAGTCACATATGAAAGGCATGCCTCAGAATACGTTAATGGAACCACACGACGTTAAACTAAGGAACATCATTTTCACAAACCCGGATACACTGCCACACCAACAAGACTGAGAACTGATTAAAAATGCCATTCAAATCCCTCCATAAAACCCTGTCAGTAACGTCACTATTCAGAGTAGGAACAAGGGCTCGAACAAGGTTAGGGTACTTCGTATACCAATGAGTCGACCATATCCAATCCCCATTCAGAATTAACTCGTGGATAGTAGCATATAAAGAGAAACCATATCGGATAATATCTCTCATCGAGATCATGTTTCGAAGAGGACACATTTCGCACCATTTATCAAACCAGATAGACGTCATCTCGTCATTACTAATTTTGTGCCATATAAAGGGACGAATAACGTTACAAAATTAAAGCAGTTTGCGCCAACCCCAACTCATATTCCCCGTACATGGAACATTAAATTAATTTTACCCATAACGACTCTTTGTGAGTCAATGTGTGTGGTCAAAAGAGAAACATTAAATTCCTCAAGACGCTTAATACCAAGACCCCCTTCCGATTTAGGCTTGCACATCGTCTCCCACGCCACTTTAGCCCTACCCTTTTTCATCTCACCTTGACACCAAAGGAAACCCCGCATATATTGTTCTAGGTCCAGGATAATAAGAGATGGAAGAATGAAAACCGAGGCCCAATAAATATGCATAGAAGAGAGGATGGACATAATAAGCTGAAGTCTACCTGCAAAAGATAAGGACTTGTTCTTCCAATCAACAATACATATTTGAATCCGTTCAATAAGAAACTTGCAATCTCGATATAATAAGTGTAATGATATAAGGAGAACTCCAAGATACTTAAGAGGTAAAGTACACTCCTCAAACAACATAGTTATCAAAATATCTTGTTTAATAACATTAGGAACATTACGATTGTAAGCCTTACTATTCGGGATGCTAGGGACCAAACCAGATAAATCCTTAAATTCTTCTAAGGCATCCCAAACCACGTTAGCTGACTCCATAGTACCACACACACAAATAAAAAAATCATCAACAAAGCAAAGATTAATAATCTTGTTTATCATACTGATAATGGTATTGAAAATCATCTAAAGCCCTTCACTACAAAAGTAAAGTGAGAACTTCCATAACCAAAATAAAGAGGTAAGAGAACATAAGATCGCCTTGCCACAACCCTTTTTTACCTTTGAACATTCTAAATAAAATCTTGTTCACACATATAGAATAAGAAGGGCTGGTAACACAAGCCATAATCCAGGAAACCATTTTAGCATGAAAACCGAAACCAATTGAAATGCCCTCAAAAAACACCAATCCACTGTATCATAAGCTTTTGGAATGTCAATTTTTAAGGCACACCGAGGAGGATATGTTTCGTCTATGGTAGTTATGCATAAGTTCCCGAGTAAGCAAAATATTATTCGAAATTCTACGACTCGGGACGAAAGCAGATTGGTTCATATCGATAACATCACCAAGACCCTCTGAGTGACCGCTGCTTTATATATGCCGCGCGTTGCTGGCGATGAAGGAGGCGTACAGAAAAACCACTATATAACATTACAACACGATATTGACTCGATAATCCATCACTTTATTAGAGTAGAAATTAGATAAAAGCAAAATTTCAATGTTTAGAACCTATAGGGGGGAGTTGAAGATAGAATCATTTTAATTCCTTCTTTAATTATGAGTCTTAAAGAGATTTAGTGGTGTAATGATCTACTTTTACAATGGAGTCAATAAGTAGATAGCTAGAGAGAATTAGACAACTCGATATATACTGGTTCGGGATGGGGGTTTAGACCATTCGTATTTCCAGTTGCGAATCCACGACACTGATACTATTACTGTAACACCCCAAAATCGGTTTTTAGTATTTAATTATGAAAAGGCCATTGGGTAAGTTTGACTATGAATTTATAAGTTTGAAGGCTTTACGTGATTGGTAAGTCAATCCTGATAGTCAAACCATAAGTCAACATAATATGTAAATGAGTGTAGAAAATATTATGTGTCATAATTATGAGGAGATAGGACTTGAGGGACCATTTGAGTCAGATGGCCAAACTTGACACCAACATATATCTAGGTACTTCCCTAATAATTCCATATAGTTCTAGGAGAGTGTTCTATATCGTGTGTTTTGGAGAGGAAAAAGAGGAGACCAAGCCTTGATGATCCTTAGTGAAAAAGTTAGGCTTATAATTCATGGATGAACCCTAGTAATCCCTCCTCAATCAAGTAAGTGAGCTTAATTCATGTTTACTTACAAATTATGAGTTAAGGTTTATGTACCTAATTTAGGGGTTTTGGGTAAAAAGTGTTTTAAAGTAAAGATATAGTGTTATAGTAATCATGGGTTAAGTGGTATTGAATAAAGTTAGTAATTTGGGGGGTTTTGTGATATGATCATGACATGATCATATAAAGGTTAGTATTAAGATGGGTATGTCTTGGGTAAGGCTAGAAACCCCCTTTATTTGTTAAGTTTATAAAGTGTTTATGATTTGTGATTATTCATGGTTAGGGAGTAAGAGGATGATGGAGATGATGCCCTTGTTAATAGCCATGGAAGTTAAGGTAAGTAACCTTGGTTATAATATGTTTAACATTGATGTGTTTATATCTTGTATGATGAATAAAGGTGTTAAGGACCTAGGCGGGCAGTTTTAGAGCGATTAGAATACATAAAGACTTAATAAGTTGAGTAAGTGTATGTTAGTTATTGGTTATGGACCAACCAAGGTACGTGTTATATAATTATGTGTTTGATGTTTGTTAATGATGTTATGGTTGATGTGTTAAAGCTTGTTGATGGTTATAGTGGTATAGATGCATATGATGCATGGAATGGACATGGACTAATGGTATATGTTTATGATACGAACATGAATGATTGATATATTAATCATGTTTTAATCGGTTACTTACTAAGCGTTGTCGCTTACATGTTATAGTTGAAATGTTTTGTAGGTTCTTGCAATGAAGGTAATGCTTAGATTAAGATGTAGAATCTGAAGTGCGGATTAGAAGGGTAATAAGGTTGAAGGTGTATTGGAACGTGCCTAGGAGCTTAGTATTAGATACCAAGCTCAAATCAAGGTTGAACCCCCTAAGTGTCATAAACGGTTTGTTATTAATTTTTTCAAGTGTCAAAGTATCATGTAAACGTGAAGTTAAAATGTGTTAAAGTCGTTTGTTATAGATATGTGTTATAGTGTATGCAGACGAGTCAAAACAAGTATTTGGAAAACCCCGTGAAGTATGTGTTTATGGGACATGTAGACCATGATTGTTTATAAGAATGATGTTTTAAGTTATGTTAATGAATTCAGGAAGTTTTTGTAAAGTTTTAGATTACAGAAGTCAAGTTTTAGGTCAAAAAGGCATAACAGATGTTTTGGGGGCATGTCTGAGGAGACCCAATTTTTTTAACCGTGGTTTAACTGAGACATCTTTAATAGCGGTTAAGGGAGGGTTCTTAGGATGGCCCTGAATCCGCGGTCTTGTCTAGGGATTTTGGGTTTTTATTGTTTACGTCATAAAAACTAGAAATGTATAAAGAGTTAGAAGGTGTGTATATATTCCGGTCTAGATGAAGGTATTGTGAGTTATTTTATGGTATATGATACTTTTAAAGGGTTGAATGTCGCGAATGTTAATTTTGTCAGTTTAATAGTAACCCAAAAAATACGGGAGAGGGTTGCAGCGGCATGATTGTATATCGATGGGCGTGGAATACGTTTAGTTCAAGAACACAGAGATATGAGAGTGACGCCACTAACGTGACGTTTTGTAAAAAGATAATTGGATGAACAAATCACCTTGTTGTCATGTTATAACGCTCATTGGCTTTCAAATTGTTCGACGCATATAAGATGTCTAATATTATGGTTTAGATAACAAAGTGGTTCCTAAAATGTAAGACGACCCAAATCTTTAGTATTGACTCTCTCCAAGACGTGACCCAAATGTTCTGGGCACCTCTGTGACCTACTAGTGTGATGAGAAAAACGCATGCTTTTTACAACGTCAACAAAGTTGTGTGCAATTCATAAGGTTTATGTAATTTGTTAAATTGTAGGACCGCAAAGATTTCAAGTGATATGAATGAAGCAGCAGTTGCAAAACATCATAAAAATTGTAATTACGTAGTTTTCCTAAGCTCATGACACTGAGATCGAATGGTCATGAATGTGCATAATAATTTGCCAATTTGCTGTGAATCATGTGTTAACCCGCAACATGTCCAAAATCGAGTTATGGTGATACGTTTGTTGTCCGCAAACGGACTACCATGATATACGCTACTCACCAAACGGGGACGTCCCAAACCCTAAATAGATCGCGTATTGTATATCATCTCGCAGCATGACGCAATTAGAATATTAAACAGTGTCATGATAAGGATTGTGTCTGTAGGTTGGGTATCGTCTACTTATGGCAAAAACGTTAATTGCATGTGTAGTAAATGTACCCCGTTTGGTTCGGCCTGTGTGTGTATTGATGTAAAACAAGCAGTGTGTCTCACCCAGAACAAGATTAGAGAGTATAACATATTTTTAAATAAATTATAATAAGCTATTGGGGCTGATCTCACATTAGTAGGTCAGTCCACTGTGAATGATAAATATAATCACAAGTATGGAAATTTGAATTGCACCGGTCAAATACCTAAGAGAATACGGCCTGTATTAGTCTACAAGTAATGGCGCCTAACAGAGGATACGTATGCATTAACTACAATAATTACTAGTTATCTATATACTGTTACTTGAGTGGTATTGGTGCACATGTTTATTGGTAGGTGTCTTGAATCGTGTTGGTGCTCTTTGAAGGTATACGACTACAGCTGTACAAGTATATGTTGAATATAAACTGTTATTAATAAATATAATATTTATTAAGTCGTGTTTTATTTTTGTATAATATCCGATAATTATTATAACTTGTCCCGATCGTTAAGTGTTTATTAAAATCACTTCGTGCACAAAAATAATCTTTAGGTTTTCTTTATTTACATTAAAATCACTGTCCCTATGTTTATGAAAATATAATATTTACATTTTAAACCCCTAGGTTTCCACATTTACACCTTAGTCCTTTAACTTTCAAAAATTATACCTTTAGGGGTTTAGATGACTGCAAGACATCGTCTGTAAGTTTAGAAGTGACAAAACAGTCCTTAAGACTTTATAAATTCGAGGTTTGTTGACAGTTTTAACCTTTAGTTTAAAGATAGTGACACTTTTAGACGCTTATTCTTGAGAAAAAATTACATTTTAAGCCAAAATAAGTGCGAACAAGGGCAAGAGTTTCATGAAATTGTCTGAAAATGCTACTATTAAGCTGTGTCGTCTTCAAGAATAAGCGTCGTGATAAGATTCGTTTAGGCGTTGAGGGGCTTATTGGCTCGTTTTAATAAGCCACGATTAGCAAGAAAAAATTTAAAAGGTCACCATTTAGATTCTAAAAGCACTGTACAGCACGCAGTTGGCGCTTATTATAAGTTATGTGAAACTGTTAAGTGTGTGATAGATGAAAATAAGCTCGGATGGGATGAGTTATTTGATGGCTTATTTGGGCCTCGTTAGCCTTAGTAACCTTACCTAAAATGGTACAAAGGTCAATTAAGGTTTTATTAACATGATCCAATTAGTTTTCTAGGGCATAATAAAGCCACTTTTAATTAGGTTTTATGGGGATCATTTAGTGTTATTTTATAAGCCTATTTGCTGGCGTTAATGTGGCATTGGGCATTAAGAGAGCGTTGGTTTATTACCTGATCCAACTGTCTAATTTAGGTCCATTAGTCTTTTTTGAGGTTTATAATAAAACTTTGTAAGCTGAATAGTAGCTGACAAATAGCTTATCCAATCTTATTCGTGGCGTTTGATTATTTGGCTATGGTAGGGGCACGACTATCCAAGCCCAATAGATGGGTTTATAGCGGTTAGGAGTTCTACGGTACTGTTGGGTACTTACTAGGTCCCAAAAGCTTTAGTTATGGCCCTTAATAAGAGTCTATGGAACTTATTAATAAGGCTGGACCCTATCGCCATGGCTGTTGGGGCCCAATATGAGTGGAGCTGTCACGCAATGCGAATCGAAAGTGATACCCTTTGGTTTTCTAATTAGTTTCTAGGGTTTTTAGAATTTTGCTCATGCACTCGTTAAGCATTAATTGAAACCATGTTTCATCAACATGCAGTTCGTTCTATACGTTAAGTTACGCCTTCCCAAGCCGAACCTAAAGTGTTCATGAAAAGTTTTACGTGTGGTTTTCGTCCTAGTGTATTTCATTCAAATAAGTTATATACACATTGGTTCCCATTCTAGTAAATTTAGTTGAAACGTATCGGCGTTTGACTTATATAATATTGTTTAAATCAGTTCTACATTTCTTAGACTTCCTTTAGCACCATATAGTCATAATTTACATATGTGTTATACTCGTTATGAAAATGCAGGCTTTGCTTTAGCATGCACATTGCTCATGTTAGTTTGTGATCTACCAGCCTAACTTGACGCAATTCGACTAGCAACCAAAGAACGAATAAGATATGAACATGTATAGTTTGGTATGCGACTTACAATAGTCCTAGTGTCTTGGTTCGAGTTAGGAAGTTTCAACCACAATGGTGTACCGATTCGATAACTAACCCAAAGCTCCATAGGCTTATTGATTAGACCCAAAATCTTGGCTGTGCACTTCCTATGAAAGTCCTCGTTACTCTTGTATGTTAGACGGTGAAAACATGACAACGTGTCTTGGTTCGGCTATGATAATTCGGAAACCAAGGGAGGAATAAGAATGGTTTTTGTTTGAGAGAGTTGTTTGAGAGTTGTAAGAAAATGTTAAGTGTCAAGTAGGAGTGGTTTATATAGGCTTAAGAATTTGGTTAGCTCACTTAGTCCTTGTCTATGCCAAACCGTTCCCTTTTAGTGGTTTTATGGTTTCTAGTTTGTTCCATTTGGTTTTGTGCTATACCCTCTAAGTTACCTTTAATTGCTTCATGATCATGGTAAAGATTTCTTAGATTCAGAAATCTTATGGTTTGTATTTGGTGACGGTGAGTTTGGCCACGGGAATTCAAAGGGAGAAAGAGGGTCCAAGTTGGTTAATATCCTTTTGTAAATAAGCTAAGTAGGGACATTATGGACATTAGGTTTAGTTAAACCTTTGTTGTAATGTACTTTGTTTAGGCAATATGAAGATTTGGGGCTAGTTGATTATACAGTGGGAGTGTCGGTTTATGGAGGAAAGAAGGTTTCAACAATATTGTTAAGATTTAATGCTTCCAGTCGTAATTAAAAGGGATTTGTACAAAGATTTGTGTAAGTATCTTTGGTCATGGTTTGTTTTTCATACCTATGCCGCCACATTGCTTTATTAACACAGAATTTAATAATTTTTGTGTTTTTAAGGATTAATGTGGGGATTGGTTGAGTGCTAGGGTAAGTCTAAGTAATTTTTCGGGGGGTGTCTTAAAGGTATTTTATTGCGAAACGTAAGCACTTTTACGTGACCAATAATGATACTAAAAACGCAACAGTCAATGTGCTTGTATCTTTTAATAATTATATAACACTTGTTTGACGTAAACCTTAATTTATTGGTTGAGTGGTTTACGTTGAATGAATTAATTTCTAGTTACACGATTTAGCTTTACAGTTTAGAATTAAAAGAAAATGTATTCGTGACCAAATAAATAGTCGAAGATAAATAGGAGTCATAAATGGACTAAAAAGTTGAGAAAAGTTACTTATTAAGGAGTGACACAATGCTCATTACAGGTCATCGCGTGTGTTGTGGCCAAAACTTTTGAATTTTTGATCCAAATTTGGGGTAAGAAAAGGGGCGTTTCAAACATGTTCTTAGAGCTTGTCGGTCGCTAGTGAAGTTAGGTTTCCATGTATAGGCTTGTGCTAAAACATTAGAACACTCGTAGATGCGTTTGCTGTAGGTGTAAAGTATTGCGGAAAGTAAATGTCGTAGTTGTAAGGTATATTAAGTGCTTGTAGCAATTAGAATGAAGATACTGATACATTAAATGGTTATGAAATGTGGTATATGTAATTTTTCCATAGACTAAATGATTTTGATTTTGGCTAAGAATATAAAACACATATTGGAGAAGTGTTAAGTGAGGGCGTAAGGTCTATGGTAGTTAGTAATATGTCTAAGTAATCCATGATGTGTATGATGATATGAGTTTATGAAGTGCTTGAGCTAAGTTAAATGCATAGGATTGCATTTTTGATAAGTCATGATGAAAGTATGTGAGCCGGGGCAAGTGAAGGTGTAAATGCTTAAATTATGAAAAGTTGCTTAAGCTAAAATTATTATGTATTGAAAATAGATGCTTGTATGCATTACTAATTAAATGAATGGTTGAGGTATGTTAAATTATGTTGGCTAGAGAACATGATAATTATAATGTGATAGTAAGGTATTATTAAGTGCGATATGCTTGTGATTGATAATAAAGTATGATTAGATTTTTCATAACACGAAGTGCTAGACATTGAGCTAAGTGAATGAGATTAGATTGCAATGTAAGACCAATGTATGGTCTAATAGTAATATATGTCTAATGTTGAACTTGGAGATATAAATATTGAGAAGAGTTGCCTTTAAATTTGATTGAGAAATATAATAAAAAGATGATGAGTCATGTTATATAGAAACGTGTCTAGTAAGTCACGGTAGCAAAATATGGATGAATGTATTAGATGAAAGCGTTGTGCTTGAATCCTTTAAGATATAAAATGAGATAGATAAATTGCAAAACATGACTAAAATCATGTAGATATATGAGAGTGTGAATTATGTGTACAATGAGATTATTAGGTATGATATAGAATAAACCTATGTAAGGTTTATATGCGGAAGAGTCGAGTGGACTAAAAATGATGCGTTAGCATAAAGATTGAATAAGTTGTCAGCTTGAGGTTGACGAGAGAATGATAAATGCATTGTGAGAATGCATATGAATTATGTAAGATATGAAATTTACAAGTATCATATAGATCTTGTCCAAGATAATAAAAATGAGATGAAATTGCGTAAGGCAATAAAAATTTAGAAGTAGAAATGTACTTGATTAAAAAGGTACATGGATGATGAAAGGGTAAAGAACGATAAACTAAAATAGCTTGGATACAATGCTCTAATTATGATAGTATGCCCTTTATGGCATGATTTGTGTATGCCTTCACCGGCATGTGATGCCTACATCCTTGACATGGTTAAGGTCCACCCTTAAGGGTCGGATTGTGAAAACCAATGTGAGGTTGGAAATACCGTAAGGGTATAAGTTGTGGTCGTACTTACAGGGAGAGAGCCAAGTTGTGGTCGTCCCTATGGGGAGAGAGCCAAGTTGTGGTCGTCCCTATGGGGAGAGAGCCAAAGTTTTGGTCGGCCCTACAAAGAGAGAGCCAAGTTTCCTTCGGGGTAAGCAATGAGTTTGGATCCAAAGCTAGAAAAGACAATATTGAAAATGTAAAATCTTTGAAATGGGGTTCTAGCAATGAAAATACTAAAGTCTATACAGGAGTGTGTTAAGTAAGTATAAGTGTTTTGTTTTGTGGTGTCTAAAAATGTTATAAGTGTAGGAATGTTTCTATAAATCTCATTATTTAATATTAAATGAGGACGCCTCTTCATGGTAAAATGAAAGAGCAACTATTAATAATTTCAACCCGAACCATGAATTTATAATTCTTTATTTACATAGATTATGACGCCTTTTTATGTAAATAACGAGTTGTAAATGAGTGGGCTTATGCGTACGGGTAAAGAAATAGAAAATGGGGACTAAAATAAGTTAGACGCCGTAAGAAATAAGAGTAGACGTAAATGGAAAGTTTTAATGGCATTAAGGTTGTGTATCACACCTTAAGTTAGATGCCTAAAATGAAGTTCATGTCTTAAGTTGAGAAGATAATCGGGTAGATAATTCCCAAAATTTAAAAAGAAAGTTGCTTAAGAAATGATAGAGTTGGAATTGTTGGTGCCATTTAGATGGTATGTTAGAAATTGGTAAAGAAGTAACAGCTTTTGAGATAAGTGGTTCTATGTGAATTAAGAAATTTCTAGACAATACGTGTCGATATTAAATGGAATGCGAGATTGACCGATAAATGACTTTAAGTCATATTGAAGTATTGGTGAATAATGTAGAAATAGTGATGGAGTTTGGCTTATATAAAGTCAAAAATAGTAAATTTTCCAAATGACAAGTCGTCGTTGTTAGAGAATTTAGATAAGTTTGTGAAGTGGCGTATTATTTTTAGTAGAATTTTAAGTAAAATAGAGAATTTCCATAATGTGATGTGTTACTAATGACGTGGTGTCATTAAAAAAAGTTGAAATTTTGTAAGATTATGTGTATTAAGTGAGTTTTTAGTATTTTGACTATGACTTAGTTGAATTGAGATTGTAAAACTATGTGAGTGGTAGGAATTAAATTGATAAGCTTTGGCATAAATGACTAGAAAGATGGCTAATGATGTAGAAAAGTTTGTGAATGGTCATAAATGTTAAGCAAATAAGATTTCGGAGACAAAATCTAAATAAAGGGATAGATTTGTAACACCTCAAAACCGATTTTAAGTATTTAATTACAAAAAGGCCATTGGGTAAGTTTGACTATGACTTTATAAGTTTGAAGGCTTTACATGATTGGTTAGTCAATCCCGATAGTCAAACCATAAGTCAACATAATATGTAAATGAGTGTAGAAAATATTATGTGTCACAATTAAGAGGAAATAGGACTTGAGGGACCATTTGTGTCAAATGACCAAACTTAACACCAACATATATCTAGATACTTCCCTCATTATTCCATAAGGTTTCAGGAGAGTGTTTTGTGTCGTGTGTTTTGGAGAGGGAAAAGAGGAGACCAAGCTTTAATGATCCTTGGTGAAAAAGTTAGGCTTCTAATTCATGGATGAACCCTAGTAATCCCCCCTCAATCAAGCAAGTGAGCTTAATTCATGTTTAATCACAAATTATGAGTTAGGGTTTATGTACCGAATTTGAGAGTTTTGGGTAAAAAGTGTTTTAAAGTAAAGATATGATATATAGTAATCATGGGTTAAATGGTATTGAATAAAGTTAGTAATTTTGGGAGTTTTGTGATATGATCATGACATGATCATATAAAGGTTAGTATTAAGATGGGTATGTCTTGGGTAAGGCTAGAAACCCTCTTTATTTATTAAGTTTATAAAGTGTTTATGATTTGTGATTATTCATGGTTAGGGAGTAAGAGGATGATGGAGATGATGCCCTTGTTAATAGCCATGGAAGTTAAGGTAAATAACCTTGGTTA
>BQNB010005365.1:68583-102524 GCA_026074375.1 Tanacetum coccineum | reverse complement strand
AAGACTTTTAGGGTATACAATTTAGAAAGTAGGAGAGTTGAAAAAAACATGCATATAACCTTTTTAGAAAATAAACCAAATGTTGCAAGAAAATGACTAAATTGGCTGTTTGATATTGATTATTTAACTGATTCAATGAATTATCAACCTGTAAGATCAGAGAATCAAGCTAACAAACATGCAAGTCCAAAAGAAGCTAATCATAGTGCAGGTACACAAGATAATATTGATGCAGGAAATTCTAAAATAAAAGCTGAATCTGCTCATGACTACTTTGTAATGCCAATCTGGTCTTTTTATACTTTAACAGTCAAAAGCTCAGAAGCAAAGAATGAATGTGAAAAGCCTAATAAGAATACTGGTTTAAAGACAAATGAGTAGCCAGTATATCAGGAGGATCAAGCCTTTTTGGAGGAGCTTGAAAGGCTTAAAAAAGAAAAAGAGGCTAATGATGCAGCTGAAGCTCTTAGAAAGGAGTTTGCCCAAGATACTGAGGATTTGCTTCTTCAAGCAGGAGCTGCTAGAGCTACCAGTACTAACACAGTTAATACTGCTAGTACACCAGTTAGTATTGCCAGTCCTTCTAGTAGACTATCCTACCCTGATCTAACCCACACTGACCAAGATGATTCTCAAATACCTGCTCTTGAGGATATTTATAAGAACCCAAATGATGGTATTTTTACTAATGCATCTTATGATGATGAGGGTGCAGTGACTGACTTTACTAATTTAGAAACCATTGTAAATGTTAGTCCTATTCCCACATCAAGGATTCACTCTATTCATCCTTTAACTCAACTTCTTGGAGATCCAAAACCAGCAGTTCAAACAAGGAGCAAAGTGAACAAAAGTTCTAGAGCCCATGCTTTTGTAAGTTATATTCAAAAGCAGAGAAGAAATAATCACAAGGATTTCCAGCATTGTTTATTTGCTTGTTTCTTATCTCAAATTGAACCCAAGAAGATATCTGAAGCACTTAAAGATGAAAGTTGGATTGATGCTGATGCATTATTTATAGCCAAGCTTTAACAGGAAGAAAGAGAGGAGTATACAATTAAAGAGAGAGCAAAGTTCTTGGCTGAAACAATTATTGCTCAAAGAAAATTTAGAGCTGCACAAAGATCTATTGAGATTAGAAGTAGACCACCAACTAAATCTCAACTGAGGAATTTGATGATGACGTATCTGAAGAATATGAGTGGTTACAAACACTCTCAGCTGAAGGCAAAGACATTTGCAGAAATTCAAGGTCTGTATGAAAGACAAAAAAGGGTGATTGATGATTTTAAGCCTATGGATTCAGATGATGCAGTAAAAGATTCTAAAGAAGCAGGTGGTGTACATAAGCAAAAGGTTCTTGAAGAACCTAATAGTACTAAGGTTGAAGTTAAGCAAGAAGGACATGAAGAGAGTATCAGGAAAAGACCAGGCAGAAGACTTAAGATGAAAGCAACAAAGAAGTCTAAAAGACAAAAGACTAATGCTGATCTTGAAGGGGAAGAGCTACTAAAAGCTTTTCTGAAGATAGTTCCAGATGAAGAAGGAATAATAGATTATGAAGTCCTGAAGAAGAGGTTTCCAATTATTAACTGGGAATCAAAATTCTATGATTTTGACAGACATGGAGCACATTGTATCTACTATAAAATCTTTAGATCTGATGGAAGTTCTAGGTGGATTAAAACCTTTTCTGAAATGGTGACAAGGTTTGATAGGCTAGATCTTGTGGAGTTATATAATCTGGTGATGAAGAGATTTGAAACAACTACTCCAAAAGGTGTTGATCTAGTTCTTTGGGGAGATTTAAGGATAATGTTTGATGCAAATGCAGAAGATGAACTCTGGCAGAATCAAGAAAGATGGAATCTTAAGAGCTGGGATTTATATGAAAATTGTGGTGTTCATACCTTGATACTGGAAGATGGTACTGAGATTCATATGCTTGCAGAGAGGAAGTATCCACTCACAAAAGAAACACTTGAGAGAATGCTTTCTTTGAGGTTAGTAGCTGGGACTGCAAGTGAAGATGCTTATACTCTGCTTAGATTCATTCAAAAGCAGATTGATGAGTATGGAAGCCATGATGGAGGTGAGAAGGATCTTTAAGTGTTGGTTTTATCACCACACAACAAATGGTCATCAGTTCACCATGTCTAACAGACATCAAGAACTGGCTAGTCCAGAGCAAACGGCTTCTGGTAAAGACTTCTCAAATCCGTTAATAGCTGATAGTTTGCTAAAAACTATATGGTTCTCAACTCACCATGCTTCACAGTAAAGAGTTGGCTAGTCCAAAGCAAACGGCTCTTGGTAAAGACATCTCAAATCCGTTGATAGTTGATAGTTTACTCAAAACTATATGGTTATCAATGCACCATGTTATTGCAATGAAGCATTGGCTATTCCAGAGCAAACGGCTACTGGTAAAGAAATATCAAATCCGTTTATGGCTGGTAGTTTGCCAAAAACTACAAAGCCAACTTAGTTGGTGTAGCTGTGTTGCTGAGATGCTGAGATGGTGACCAAAGACTGGAAGCTAAAGAATTTCAAGTTTACTAAGTAACAAAAGAGTTCAAGAAAAAGCAGATTAAAGAGTAGCAGTGTGTTTGGATACATCCTCCTAGTGTTCAAGAAGCTCAAACTGAAGAAACATGAAGGTTAACAAGTGAACATCATGTTTAGGGGAGGATTGTTGGGTTTCAGAAGTTCCTACAACTTAGTGCTGCTACTTATACAAGTTACTACTGCCAGTTCTACTTAGTGCTGCTGATGAAGAATGCTATAGATTCAAGAAAATAGACTAAGTAGTTAGTACTGTTAGTTATAAATAGTTAGTACTGCCAGTACATTGTTAGTACTGCCAGTATAGTTAGTGCTGTTAGTAGTAAGTTAGTACTGCTAGTTAGTACTGTTAGGAGATATGCATGAGTTATTATAGGAATAGATATGCATTATCTCTTCACACGTTTTGTAAGCCCATTAGGGTTTTCCTTGGTGTATAAAAGGAACCCTACGGCATTAGTTAGATATAAGTTTCATATACAAGTTTCACCAATATATAGTTAGTAATCTGTAACCTAGCAGATTAATAGTAATCAAAGTTCTGTTTTATTCATTGTTCTTCTTAGCAATATAAGTTAGTTTCCGCATAACTTATATTGTTCATAGTCATTGTTTCTCTTGTAGTTAGTTTGGATCTATCCAGATTGGCTACCACCCTTAACAGGCTAGAAAGATCTATTCAGATTGGGATCAACAAGTGGTATCAGAGCTTGTTGAGAAACTCTGAGTAAGAAGAACCCTATGATTAAATTAAATGGTTGGATAGGATATAGTTATAAGGTCATGTGGCTAATTGGTTTGGTTTATCAACTCCTCCCGGATGAGGGACTTATGGCCATTTTACGATTGCTAGTCAAATCTGGAACATCGTTTGGAAAACAAGTTAAACTCTAGGTTAATACTCTAAAATATAGAATAGGAAAGCTAATCTCAGTATTATACATTATAAACTAACTTCTCCAAGTGGATTCACTTTAATAGCTATTACGGTTTGGAAAATACGTTAAAATTAGTGTTTGGTAGGAAAATTTGGGACTGTTGCAGACCAGTGGTATAAATGGGTTAATTGCATCAAACTTTTAGTCTAAGAAGGTCTGTATTATTTGATGAGGTTGTATAAATAAGTTCAAGGTACATTTGTCGAGTTGGCTAGAGCCATATCTCCTCCGGATGAGTGAGATATGACCGATTTACGGACTTTCTGTTTTGAGTTATGATTAGTAAAAACTCATTTCCTGTGGATTGGTAAATGGTTTGATTAAAAGGCCTAATGTTCTGGAAACTAGACTTAAGCATATTTCCAGGGGTGAAAGCCCCATCCTTTTATCTTTTATAGGTTAAGAGATATGGTCTTGTAAACTTGACTAAAAATTCAGCAACATAGTTTTACGCCTTTTCTTGAGAAATAAAAGTGCGGCCACATAGTAATAAGATAAGAATCGCTAAGCGAGACTTAGTAGAAACTTAAAGGGATATAGGTACAGGTTGTATACCAACTTGGGGATAAAAACACTTTGGTTAAGTTATAATGCAATGCCATGCATATCTCGGAAACATATCTCGTGATCATTCGATTTATTTTTACGTATCGATCTTCTTTATCATTCTAAGCCGCATCGCGTCTTTTAGGTTGTGATTAGACGCTTCTCGCTCGTCCGATGATTCATCTACTTCTGGTCTTCATCACTCCTCGGTGAGTTCATAGCCCCACCTTTTCTACTTTAATGGTTTTCATAACTATTTTCGGGGTGAGAATACATGCTCGTTTTACTAGTAAACTTATTGATTTCTACTACATGAGCGCTACATGAATGTTTTTACTAAAGCTTTTACTTGCCTACCACATGATTTCTAATACATGTTTGATACATGGTTGTTTACTACTGATTTTATTAAAGCTTGATTTGCTTACTACATGATTGAGATCATTGATTATCTATTTATGAAACCGTGAGTTTTGGACACATTATTTGTTTTACTAATGGAACACAAGTGCTTGAAGGGTATGCCTGACCCGATTATGAAATTATCTGCATGAGTCGCTATTGCCAAAGTCCCTAATTTCATGAACCGTTAATTGCCCTGTAGGGGTGAACGCTAGTACATTTAATAGATCTATTGGGTTTGACAACCCCGTCCGAGGTCTGAATCGAATTCTTTCGAGCACCTTTTTAACGGGCGATTTGTATTGAGAATCGTAGGTATGAGGCAATAATACCTAGTACTGGGGCAAATGTATTTGCATTTGATATGCGTTATTTTCAAGGTTTCGGTGGCATGAGCTCAATAACTTCATTAACATGAATCTCATGTTGTTTTGATACAGCTTTGCGTGATGGAAGTTGGTTGTTATGCTGGATTCCATCTAAGTTTGACATCTATCACAAACTTACTCTATTCGGGTGGAAGACTGTTCAATAATTTGGTATTGACTTGGAATTATTGCAGAGACATCTTATAGATGTTCATGTCATTGATGATTTGAGTGAATCGCAAGTAATACTCATGAAGTGATTCCCCCTTGATGTAAGAAAACTTATCAAACGTATCATACAGCCTGCACTCTCTTCCTTGTTTTGTACAATGAGTACATGCATGCGTAGTTGGACTTCTTTACATAGATCTTTGTCAATACGATATGATTCACAAAATCATATACTCAATCTGTGAGGGAGTCTTGAAGATGATGTTTGTAGCTGTTAGATCACAATCAGCTGAGTTTCTTTAGATGCAGTCAATTCAACATATTTCTTTATGTATGGTAACCCCATCAACTTCAATAGAAGGCCATTCGAGTGGACCGTGTTCAACTGAGTCTAGTATCATTCTCCTATGCTCTTGCTCCTTGTTTTGCATGTATAGTTTCATTCTACTTTTCCAAGAATCATACTGGTCTTTGTCCAATATTGGTGGACGATTGTCAGCACCAGAGAGTATCATGTACTCAGCAAGAGTATTCTTTTGTCCATTTGGAATCATTGAATCCATTTTGATTTGATATGTAATAAGATAGATGACCGTACAGTGATTGGAGGTTGTTATGTTAAATGAGATTTGATTAATGTGTTTGAGTCTTTGGAATACACGGGATTTTACAATTCTTGATAAAATCGGGAAAATAATTTTTCACGGGATTTTACAAATCAAAGAACAACCGTATATATCTCCTAATGAAAGTGTATAATTCTCCCAAGTAAAGCGTATAAATCTCCCAAGCAAAGCGTATAATTCTCCCAAGCAAAGCGTATAAATCTCCCAAGCAAAGCGTATAATTCACCCAACCAAAGAGTATAAATCTCCCAAGTATTATTCTCCTTATGGAAAAGTGTATAATTCGCCCAGAAAAATGAAGTATAAACCGCCCAAGAGAAACAACGCATAAATCGACTAAAGATTTACGTATAAATCGCCTAATAATATACGTATAAATCACCCAATAATATACGTATAAATCGCCTGAAGGATACACGCGTATAATTCGCCCAAGCCAAGTATGTATAAATCGCCCAAGTGAACAATGTATAATTCGCCCAAGTAAACAACGTATAATTCGCCTGAATGGAAAACATATTATTCGCCTGAACGTATAATTCACCCTTACGTATAAATCGCCTAATACACTTCGAAACTCAAAAACCAAAAATCTTAAAAAGACTCACTTTTTGACATTTTTACCCCATTTTTCTTGTACTTCTTACCTATCTAAGGCTAGTAGAACATAAAAACACAAACTTTAATGTTTTTAACATGAAAAATTTGAAATCAAGATTCTAGTACAAACACCCTATTTTCGAAAAAAAATCTTTAAAAAATCAAGATTTTGAAGTTATTCCTAAGATCTACTTGTACAACTAGACTTTACTAAGGTAAATAAGCAATAAAGTAGAAAACTTTATAGTTTTAAACCCACAAAAGATGAAGATCTTTTGGTTGGTTCGAACCAAAGACACGAGTAAACAACGCACATAAAACCTTCAGAAACACCTCATGGTTTTGATACGAATTGATGGATATCTTAACACCCACAAGATATGGAATTGATCTAGGGTTTAGAGAGAGAAAAAGAGATGGTTGGATGAACACTTAGTGAGAGAAAGTAAGAAAAGAAAATATTAGATTACTATGTGAAACAAATAAACAACCAACACCCTTTCCATGGCATGGAAAGGGTTTATATATCACATAAGTGGTCGGCCATAGGCTTAGGTCCATGGGCTTTCCAATCTAGCCTATCTAGTTTCTAAATATTACTTAACAAGCTATCTAACGATATTTATCGAAGTGACCGATACTTTTGTATTCCTAACAAAGGTGTACCGGTTGAAACAACAGGTTTTGGAGCAATGACTGTAGGAACTTGAAGATCAACACATGGTGGAGGATTAAGGTACTCATCAAACATTAGTTGAAACAATATTTCCCAATCGTTCTTTGTTGGTGGGACATACAGAGTTGAAGAAGGAATGTTTGGCACGAGTCCTGAACTGATTATTCCAGGAGTCAAAAGTTTAGGCCCGGGTCCTGAACTGAATTGTTCAGAAGCCATTGCTGTCAACTTATCAAAATCAACATGGATAGTTTCAATAATCATTCGGGTCCTTTTTTTGCAGATTCAGAATGCTTTCTTTGCGAGAGCGTAACGAACAAAAATTCCTATATCAGCCTTATGTTTTAACTTACCAATGTCTTCACCGTCATTACTGGGATAGCAGAGAGAACCAAAGACATGAAGATAGGATAAGTCAGGTTTTCTATCATGGAGAAGTTCATACGGTGTTTTGTTGTGACGTTTTTAGATTAATGATCTGTTTTGAGTATAACCAGCTGTCGCGACTGCTTCTGCCCACAGAAATAACGAAGCCTTTGAAAAGATCAACAAGATGCGGGAAACTTCTAACAAAGTACGATTCTGTCTTTCAACAACACCGTTCTGTTGTGGATCGGATGTTTATGTGAGATTCTGACTTCTTCATAATAAGCCTTCAGTGTCTGATTGACAAATTATGTGCCATTGTCAATCCTGATGTTATGAACGGTTGCATTCAGACGAACTTGGATCATTTTGAGAAATTTGATCACGAACTCTGGAACTTCATCCTTTGATCGTAGAAATTTCACCCATGTAAACCGAGAATAATCATCAATGATAACCATTACATATTTTCTCCCATTGATACTTTGAATCCTCATTGGCTCGCAAAGATCCATATGCAGCAGATAGAGTTTTTCTTGAATGGAGTCTTCAGCTTTAGGTTTGTGTGAGTGTTTCTTGCTTTTACCAAGAGCATAGGCAGAGCACAAGTGATCTTTCTGTTACTTTAGTTTTGGAAGTCCTCGGACGAGACCTTTTTGGCAAGATAAGTGATATAATCAAAGTTTAAATGAGATAATCTGCGATGCCATAACCAAGACTTGGTCTTTGAGGCCTTAGACAAGAGACATATAGAAGAGGAGAGCAATAAATTGTCCATAGATAAAGTGTATAAATTTGAACCCCTAGATCCCTTGAGTGGATCAACACCGTCTAAGTCACGAAGGAAACAGGTGTGTTTGCGAAAAGCTACTTTGATATCAGAATCACAAAATTGACCTACGAAGAATAAGTTGTGACCTAACCCTTCTACATAATAAACCCGAGATATTGTAACGTTTCCCATTTGATAGTCTCCATAACCCATTATATTTGTAATATGATTATTCCCAAATCTGACGATACCCAAAAATTTACTAATGAAGTTGATGAGTTGAGAGCGATTTCTGGTCATATGCTTGGAGCATCTAGAGTTCAAATATCACAAAACAATTTGGACAACCTGCAATCATTAAGAGAAGAAGATGGAACATCAAAAACAGTGGATCCCCAAGATTGTTTGGGTTCCTTAGAGTTAGAAGTTTTAAATTCTACAATCTTAACTTTGCTACTGAAACCTACAGATCTTGTTGCTTTTGGTCTCCTACTATAAACTAAGATTCCTTAAGTTGGTGTAGCTACTGATTTGGTAGAGATTTCCTTAGTAGGAACTACTTTAGTGGAGGTAATCCTAGTTAAAGGGCACCTATTTCCAACTATAGTGAAGGTCCTACTTGTAGGTTTTTAACTATATCGAATTTGACTAAACACCTTTCCCGTAGGTTTCCATACTTTTCTCATTTTATTTCTTTTAGATTTAGATTTAGAACGCACATTCACATCATCCACATAATCAATAACACACATATCATGATTGGCATCAAACAAACATTTGTTAAAGATAGCACAAATAGAGTCAATGTTAGCATTTCTCACAAAATGCTTAACATGTACATTACTGATAGGTTCAGAAACAGAATTCATCTTATTCAAACTAGATTTAACTTTCCTATGGTGTTCATCTACTTTATTCTTCTGATTGCTACTTGGTGGTTGTGTGATCCTATTTTTCTTTGTATTGCCTGAAGGCTTTGATCCGCTAGCACTAGTAGTAGGTTTTACTCCTGTAGAAGTCAACAAAGGCTTGTTAGAATCTTTGGTTTTAAGAGAATCAGTCTGCTTAGGAATGATGCTTGAAGATGTGACAAGTCCGGCAAACCTAACCTTTTTGTCCTTGTTTATTGGTGTGACAACAACTAATTTCTCACAAGGTTTCGTTAAACTAGGGCATGTCTTAGAGACATAGACTAACAATTCCTGAACGTGTTTTGTAAACATGCAAGCAGATTCTAATAAAGGTTCACTAGGATTTTTTTTCTAGCGCATTCTACAAGTCCATGAAGGATGTCAATATTTTCTATAGTCTTCTCAAGATAAACCTCATGGGCATCCATATTGTTCTTAAGTCTATGAGAAATAGGTTCTATGTCTAACTTGAACATTCCTGGAGCAATAGTGGCACTATGTTTTGAAACAGCAGTATCGACAATGTCTTTCCCTTTAAGTTTCCTTAATTAATTTTTCAATGCTGCAATAACAAAACCCTTTTTTGAAGTTAAGCATTTAAATCTAAATTTTCAACAGACTTTGCATTGATTTGAGCAATTAAAGAGTCACAATTTTCTTTTGATTGAACACGTGTATTTGTATTTGAGTCAAATTAGGCTTTGTAAATTAATTTCAAATGCTCTCGTAATTTTCATTTTCAAAAAGTAATTTTGCCACACTATGCTCCAACTCAATGTTTATTGTTTCAATCTCATCAATGTCTTTCTTTACATTTTCCACATAATCTTTTCCACTCAATGATTTAATCCTATCCTTCAACTTTCTTATGACCATGTCCTTTTCTTGTGACTGAGCTTTCAATTCATTTATTTTAAATAATTGATTAAATGTAGGAACATTTTGGTTTTCATTAAAAGTGTCCTTTTGAAAAATTTCTTAATTGAGTTGAGTTGTTAATTCTAAAGAAACGCAATGCTTTTCAAGTGTTGAATAACTTTTCAAAAGTTTATCGTAAACATCTTTTTCAATTAAATCTTTCTTTTTGAGAAGCTCAGTCTCAAGTTCCAGACACTTATTGCATTCATTCACACATGACATTTTCACATCAAGAATATCCACAGAATTCACAGCAATATGCACAATTTCTTGAGACATGATTTGTTTCAGGAGTTGATCATTATCAATGCTAAGCTGTTTAATTTGAATTTCAAAAGCATTTTTGTCTACAGAACACTAATCAACAGCCGCTTCTATTTGGTTAAAAACAGTTTGAACTTCAGTAATTTCATCTAAAAGAGTTTTATCAAATGCATTAAATGTATCTTTTAAAACTTTTAAAAATGGAATTATTTCAGTTACAAAAGAAGCTTTTGTATGTTCAAAACCCCACGCATCTGCCGTTATAGCATCAGATGTGGTTCTCATTTTCACGACCTTGTCAAAACTGGCGAGTTGATATTTTAGCTTTTTAAGACTTTCATTTACCAAACTTACCCTAGGAAGTTCACTAGGAGCTTCAATTCTAATAGGTGTATGTGACTTAACTGATGTGTCAGGATTATAGTTCGAATGTTTTAACCAGAAAGCTTGTTCTGCAGACAATTCTTTTTGAGTAACAAAACGTTTACCAAAATCTTCTTTTATTTTATTCAACTTTGAATAATAAATTAGAGAAATATTAATTTTCTGTTTTAGTGAAATTGGATCATTTTGTTTATCAAGCATCTTTAATTGACTCTCTTCTTCTAAAAGCAATGTCTCTTCATCATCAATCACAAAAATCACAACATGTTCTTTAACAATAGCACTACCATCATATAATATTGGTTTAATCTGCTGAGCTTTTTAAGATTGAACGGATTTTGATAAGCAAGAGCTTGTTTGTGAGTGTCATCATAAAAAACTCATGGTTTTGTTAGCATATGCATTGCTTTCGTAGCTTGATACATCTTACAAATGATATTTTCTAGTTCTTTATTTTGTTTTTCCAAAACAATTTCCTTGTCAATGTATTTAGACTCTTTTTCTTTAGATTTTGTTTTGAAAACAGTTAATGTTTTTGATAAAGATTCCTTTTCTTTGACATGAGTAGAAAGAGTTTCTTTAAGTGTATCGATCTCCTGCTAAAAAGCCGCAAGCTTTGCATTTCTATTCCGAATTAAGTCATCCATTTGAGAATCTATTAATTTTTCACGTTTGTTCAAATCTACATTAAGTCTTTGTTCAAAAATGGCGACTCGTTCTTTGTATCTCTCAAGCTCAGCGGTTAATGATTCATTTACCATTTTATTTGTCTGATTTTCCTTATCTAAATTAGCTACATGATCAGTCATTTGTTCAACCAAAGATAGAACCAATAAATCATTTGGTGCAGAAGAATTAGTATCCTGAATACCCGCATCTTGTGACTCTTGCAGATATTGAGAGTAAGGAATAATATTGCTATCACTGTTTATCTCATTACCTGGATAATCATCAATACGTGTTTGTTCAGAATACAACATCTCTTGCACATCCTGATTTATTATATCATTTGGATAAGAATTAGAATATGGTACCTCAGAGAGAACATCAGGATCACAGCTTGAAAGATTTGCCATCAGAACCGCTTTAGCCAAGGATAAATTATCACAATCTGAGTCATAGGCATCCAAGTCTTCAGTCTAGAAGGCTGAATTCTGAGGGATTATCGGTTGAGCAACTTGAACTTCTGCTATTCCAGGGTCTGCTATGAATGCAAGTTGCTCTTCATCCAATATCTGACCAGCTTCTTGTGCTTCAACTAACATCAACTTCTCCTTAAACCATGCAGAACTTCTTGGCCTCTTTGGCTGAGTGCACTGTTTTGCCATATGCCCTATCCCTAGAAAGTTATAGCACTTCACAATCTTTGCTTGACCAGCTGCATAGTTTCCCCTTGAGGTTGTAGCAATTCCTCGGTTTCTAGTGCCAACAAAACTCTGAGTTTGTCTTCCTTGAACTTGTTGAACGGTGACTCTTCCATCTTGAATGGTTGCCTGATTTATGGGATTAGAAGACGTTCTGAGTTGATTGTTTGAAGGTGGAAACCTTGATGCGACAACAGATAGGAATGCCATTGCTTTGTTGATGCATTCAATCGGATCTTCTCCTTGATGAAATGTAGGAACAATGAGACCAGAGTCCAATTGAGGAAATTCAGCTTGAGATTTAAGTGTCACTAGCAGAGATATAAATGGTTATTGAGAAACTAATTGTTGTTGTGGATTGACTAGAGTGTGATAGTGTTGATGATGAATAGATGCTGCATAAACTGGTGTGAATTGTTGAGGAGGTAGATACAATGAAGAACCTAGATGTTGTAGAGACTGAGAGGGATTGTATAAAGTTTGAGAGTTGGCTACCAATGCAAGAGGATCCAGATATCTTTCACGCATGATACGTACTTCATTAGCATGTCGTTTATGTTGACTGAGGTATGCATACAACTAATCATAGTTGGTGGTATACAAACTCTTTGCTAACTTCACATCAGTGACAAACTTGCTCCATTCCGGTGGAAGAGCATTCAGAAACTTGGTATTGACTTGAACTTGTTGCATTGTCATCCCAAAAGTATGCATGTCATTGATCAGCTGAGAGAATCTATAGTAATACTCATACAATGATTCAACTTAAACATAAGCAAACTTATCAAACAAGTTGTACAATCTACATTCACGTTCTTGGTATGATAATTCAGTGCCTTTCATTAGTAGCTTGACTCTATCCCAAATATCCTTAGCTGCCTCTTGATGATTTACAAGTGCATACACATCGGGTGGAAGACCGTGAAGAATGATATTTGTTGCTTGAACATCACAGTCATCTTGAAGTTGTTGTGCTTCAATGAGTTCAGAGTATTTCTTAGGTCGAGTCTGCCTATTTTCTTCAATAGTTAGGTAAACTAGTAGACCATTGTCGATGGAATCAAGCATCATCCAACCATTTTTCTTCCCTTTGATGAATAAATGTATACGACTTGCCCATGAATCGTACATTAATTTTTCAAGCATTGGAGGACGGTTCTCAGCTCCAGCAACAATTATGTGTTTTGCTAAAGTAGTCATCTTGCTTCAATTAAAAAGTGAAATGATTAAATATTGATCGAACAGTGATAAAGGAGAATTGTGTTAAGGGTTGTTGTTGTCGGTGATTAAGATTGATATTACACGGGATTTTACAAATCTTCACTAAAACTGAGAAATCTAATTATTTCACGGGATTTTGCAATGTAAGACAAACCGTAGAAAATAAAATCTTTTTGTGATGGATGTAATGTTTCGCTTGGAATATGACAGTTGTAATGTTTCGCTTGAAATATGGCAATGTAATGTTTCGCTTGGTTTATGTAAATTGGACAGAGTTTCGTTTTGCACAAGTACGCATTTCGCTTGAACTAACAACCTGTCATAAATCTCTTGCTAACATAAATTGCTTGCTAACATAAATCGCTTGCTAACCTATTTCGCCTGATACATATTTCGCTTGGCCTAAGAAATATTAAGCAAAGTTTCGTTTCCTAGAAATGTCATAAATCACTTGAAGTCAACCTGTCATAAATCGCCTATAAACATATTTCGCCTACATGTTTTGCCTGCATACATATTTCGCTAGATTCATACATATTTCGCTAGCTTCAAAATAAAAACGTACTTTTTCCACAAATATCACCAAAAACACACCCTTTTGATGTTTTACGTTGATTTTTTCTTGCACAACTAGTTATCTTAGACCTAGATCTTGCTTAAAAACATAAAATTTAACACTTTTAAACAAAAAAATCCAGGCTTTGATTTTCAAGACCTGAAATCAAAAGAACAACTAGAACTAACTATCTAAACAAGATATAAACGCAGACTGATACCAATTGTAGATGTATCAAATCACTTAACAACTAAGCAAGAAAGAAAGTCTAGAGAGAGAATGTAGGTTGAAACACTTAGAGAGAGAAAAGAAGGGAAAATGTATTATGTGAAAGAACCAAATGAACAACTAACCCTCTCCAAGGTGTAGAGAGGTGTATTTATACCTAGCCTAGGCCGGTCAAACATAAGGGAGTCTTATGTTGACCCAATTAGCTTGGTAAGTTTCTAAATATTACGCTACGAGCTATTCTATAATATATTGGTAGTGACCGAGTCTTTTCTTGATTTCTAACATACTTCTTTTTCCTAGTTTCGCCATTCTCTTCAACAGTAGGCCAAATAAGAGGACCGTTTCAACTGAGTTAAGTATCATTCTCTCGTTCACCCTATTCTCTATGTATAATTCCATACGGCTCTTCCACGAGTCATACATAGTTTTGTCCAACATGGGAGGACGGTTGTCAGCACCGGCAATAATCATGAATTCGGCTGAAGTTGTCATTTTGAATTGATTTGAGAAAATATAAATTTTTGATCATTCAGTGATTAGAGGAATTTGTGTTAAAGTGTTGTATTTAAAGTGATGAAATAATGGAATTACACATGATTTTACAATTCTTGATAAAACTGAGAAGATAAGTTAATATTTCATGGGATTTTACAAATCACAGAAAAACCATATAAATCACTTAGAAGAGATGCATAAATCGCCTAGGCAAAAATAGTGTATAAATCTCCCAAAGATAATGTATAAATCACCCAAATGCAGTGTATAAGCCGCCTAAGAGAAACTGTATAAATCGCCAAAGAGAAGTGTATAATTCTCCCAATAAATGTGGTATAAATTGCCTGAAGAATACGTATAAATCACCTAGAAGAAATGTATAAATCGCCCAATATACGAGGTATAAATCACCCAAGGAAGATGTATAATCGCCTAGAAGAAATTCCGTATAAATCGCCTGGGCAATAGGTATAAATCGCCTAATGTATAAGTTATAAATCGCCTGATGATTTAGGTATAAATCGCCTAATTCAAGAGCGTATAAATCGCCTAAGCAAAACACACGTATAAATCGCCTAAACCACTCACACGTATAAATCGCCTAGTTCTACCAGAGGTGTAAATCGCCCAATCTAAATAACCACTTTTTCAAATCACTTAAAGACACTTTTTGACGTTTTTGTTTGATTTTTCTTGTACAACTTGCTATCCTAAGCCTATTAGAACCTTAAAAACACAAACTTTATAGTTTTTAACACAAAAAATTTGAAATCAAGATTTTGGGACAAAATAAGTTTTGAACCAAAAAATACACTCAAAAGATCAAATTTTGTTGTTTTTGTTAGGTTTTTCTAGTACAACTAACTAGAAATAAGATAGTAGAAGCATAAAAATGTAAACTTAATGGTTTTTGAACACTCAAAAAGTGAATTTTTTTAAAGATGCTTGTTTACCACACACGAACCATAGAAAAACGCACACAACTCCTACCAAATCATCCCATGTCTCTTGATACCAGTTTAAGAATGTATAAAATATCTAATCTCAAACCAAATGAATGCAAGAACTAGAGAGAGAAAGGGATGGAAGGAAGGTTTCTAAAGAGAGAAAGAAAAAAACAATATTAGATTAGATGTGTGTGTGAAATGAAACCAACCAACATCCTCTCTAAGCTATGGAGAGGTTATTTATACATCATTATGCCGTGGCTCACATAGACCTCAATGGACTTTCTATGGGCTTTGGCCCATCTACCTTACTAAGGTTCCAAATATTGTTTAAGACCTACGAGCTACATATTCTATGAGTGACCGAGACTTTTCTTGATTTCTAACACATTTGCAGGTGTTTCGTCTAGCAACATTTGAATGAAGTCTGGCGAGGAACTTGTAACCGTCGGACTGAGGTAGGTAGAATTGGGTGTTGCAGTAGACTTGTTATGCATGAACACTTCATACCTTGCAGCATCATCATCACTGTCTGGATTATCATCGAATAAGTCCATATCAGATTTGTCAGCATCATCAGTTTCATTTGCACTTTTCTCTAGTTTATCTGAATTTGAAGAGTAGCATTTTGCATCACTATCAGTATCTAATAAATCATAGTGTTTGTTGTGAGCAACACTCGATACTTCTCCTGCGACTGCTTGATTATTTTGCCTTAAACTATCAAGTGTGCTTGCTTTCGATCCTTTCGGTAAGTCTAACAATGACTGAACTGCTGGATCATCAACTGCGGGACCTTTTAGTTTTTGTCCCAACTCATTGCACCTATCTACAACAGCTTTGTAAGTTTGGCTGTCAATTGTCAATTGACACCTTCGACGTTATTAAGAGCGCGGTTCTTGAATACTGATGGAATGTGCAAGTTCACCTACAATTGTCTCTTCATCAATAGTAAGAGATCTTGTTCTCCTTGGCACATCATCTTTTTTGAGTTTGTTAGGAGTATTCACCACTTGATCACCATAACATATAAATCCTTTTCCTTTTCCACTTTTGAATGGAGATACGTGTTGCTCTTCTGGTTCATCAACAATTTTAGCTTTCTCACTTTCCACTTTCTTAGCCAGATAATATGTGTACCATGCTTTCTTCTTAATTACATCACTGATCATTGCATCAGGAACTTTCATTCCAAACTTGTAGTCACTGTTAGTCGTGCTTAACAATTTGGTTATGGGTTGATCATCTTGTAAACTGTGCAACTTAGAATCTGATCTGCGAAGAATACTCTTGTTGTGTAAAAGAATGTAGTCACTGATAAGCTTGGTGAAGCGGGTGTACAACAGCTTAGACATCTTTGATGGTCTGGATGATCTTTCAACTGTTTTCCATTTAAATTCGCCATAAATTAATGATGTGAAATCCAAATTGGCAGAGTGAACAATACCCCATAATATTTGAAGTATTGGAAGTCTAACTGTATCCCAGCTTGAGTCTTTTCCCATAAGACATCTGTTGATGTTAATACAAATATTCACGTAAAAACGATATTTATATTTAATGATCTTCATGTTTTGATACTAACAAATATAATGTCATACTACGTAAAAGTTTACGTAAACAAGTTATTTAGTTGAAAGTTTACTTGACGCCGACAAATCACTTAAGGTATGAATATGGCTTTATTAAACATAGTTAATGATCCAAGAAAAATATTATCATTTGCATAAACCTTTTCTAATCAAATGATTTAACCTAACACATGATTAATTATAAGCTAGTTATATTAATCATGTAAGACAAAATAGGATTAACCATAAGTAGAAACAATCTTTCCAAATCTAGAAATTTTTTCCTTATTCATGTTAAGAAATATTGTCTTCTAGAAGAATCTATTAAACTAGCTTAATAAGTACAAAACAATATTTTGTATAGATTTGGGGTTGATCACAAAATGACAAATTTTGTCCTAGCTCCTCCCATGGATCCACCAAATGCACTGCACAGATCCAAGAGATGGTGGATTCGTGAGTCGCACGGAAGATTCCCCTGGGACAGATTTGAATTTCAAATGGTTGCTTATAAATACCAACCTCATTCCTTTATTTTAAACGACTCTTGACAAATATTTTTCTCATACATATTTTATCTTTTGTATATTCTTTGATCATTATACTTGTTACATAATCCATTACAAGTGATCAACTCATTCCACTCTTTAGTGAAGAACACTCAAGAAGACATCAAGCTTCAAGTGTTATTAGTTTAGTTGTGTCATCACGTTTGTGATAATCATTCATCTTGTATATCTTATGTTGTGTGTTGTGTGTATCATATGTGTATGATAGGTTAGTATTTAGGCCTCAAAATATATAGTGTGTTAGATTGGTTCTATCTCGAAGTAGAACTGGATATTTAGTTTAGTATCGGAAAAAGTGTAAGCGACGTGTACGGTTTTCTCCGCATAAAGGGAGCTTGTTGACATAGTGAAGATAACTCTCACGTTGGGTACTTGGGGAGTGGATTAGGGCAAAGATGAGCTTCGTAGCTGAACCACTATAAATCATTGTGTCGTCGGTTTGATCTTTCTTATCTTTACTTGCTTATATTTCATAGATTATTTATTTACTTATTGCATCGCTATCATATACACTTGTGTATATCTTTTGAATTCACATAATTCGACAATATAAGCTTTAATTTTAAAATGGTAAAAACAATTCAACCCCCCTTCTAGTTTCCACAATTGGTATCAGAAGACAAGGTCACCCAAGATCTTTAACGTATATTGTATATTAAAGCTTGAATCGATCTATGGATTCAGATAAATATCTAGAAGGGCAATCTATGCAAAGACCACCTCTTTTTGAAAGTGATCATTTTATTTATTGGGAAATAGATTTGAAACTTATGTGAAAGCAAAAGATTTAGATCTTTGACATATTATCTTGAATGGTGATTTTCTACCGGTTGCTAGAAACAAAGAAACCCAAGTTTTAGAAACCGTTCCTTTTGAACAACAAGATGATGATCTTAAAAAGAAACTTAATGGTTCTTTATAATGCTTTACCTAAAAAGGAATACGAAAGAATTTTTATGTGTAAAACGGCTAAAGATATTTGGCAATCGTTGTTAATCACACATCAAGGTAATAGCCAAGTAAAGTATAATAAAATTGATCTTCTTGTTCAACAATATGAATAATTTACTATCCTTGAAGAAGAATTTATTGATAGCGGTTTTGCTAGATTTAACACTATTATTACTAGTCTTAAAGCTCTTGATGAAGGTTTCTCTAGCAAGAACTATGTTAGGAAGTTTCTTAGGGCTCTACATCCTAAATGGAGAGCAAAGGTCACAGAGATTGAAGAATCGAAAGATTTGTCATCAATAGCTCTAGACGAGCTTATCGGCAATCTAAAAGTACATGAAGTAGTCATGGAAAAGGATTTCGAATATTATAGAGGCAAAAAGGAAAAAGTTAAGTCCATTGCCTTGAAAGCTAAGAAAGAGTCTATTGATGATGAAACTTTGACATCCAGAAGCGATGACGTAGAATATGCTATGGCCGTAAGGAACTTTAAAAAGTTCTTTAGAAGAAAGGGTAAATTTTTTAGGCAACCAAGAGAAGAAAAGAAGTCATTCCGACAAAGGGATGAGAAGAAAGGAAAGAGTGACCGCAAATGCTTTATATGCGGTGATCCAAATTATCTCATTGGAGATTGTCCAAAACCATCTCGCAACAAAGATCAAAAGGCCTTTATTGGAGGTTCTTGGAGTGATAGCGAAAATGATGCCGAAGACAAAACCAACGATGAAACTTGTCTCATGGCTTAATCTTCAAATGAGGTAACTCTTAACTCTTCTTGCTATAGTGATAATGCATCTTCTCTCGATAATGAGAACATGCAAATTGAATACGATAGTTTATGTGAAATTAGCTTAAAAATCATTAACAGTATACACAAAATATGTTCTTTGTGCGTCGGTAAAAAAAACATGCTTTTTGGGGGAGAGATACTATTTTAGCAATCGAGTCAAATTGAAAACTAAAAAGAGGCTCTTTTAGAAAAAAGAAATTTTAGAATGAGACGAGGAAAATTAAGAAATGAGAGAGGCAAGAATTTAAAATTAAGTGTAAATCATTGTGTGATGAACTTAAATTGAAAATGCCAAACTTAAAGAAACTCAAGTTAAATTTGTTAAATTTGATAAAAGCGCTATTCACTTTAGAGAATGTTAAATAATCAAAAGTCACCTAGTTGTAAAATAGGTCTAGGATTTTATAATAGTAAAGCGTCAACTAGCAGAACTAAAATTATGAGTTTCGTTAGATCGTCCGCTGGAAACACGACGGACGGATCCACCATTAAGGGGTACGGATCCACCTTGCCTGGATCCGTGAGTCGCAATGACGACAAAAAAGGAACAGAACACGTTTTTAGTCCACCCTTGTCCTCTAGATCAGATTTTGTTATTACTAGGAAGAAACTAATACATAATAGCATTGATGAGTAGATAGAAGACATCTTTAAAACCAATACTAAAATGCGGTATATGGTCTATGTTAACCAAGTCTAGACCAAAAACACCTCCACCTAGAAGAAACATTTCTTCTAAATCAAGATACAATACACCTCAATCTAGGAGAAAATATAGACAACCAATTCATCAAAACTTCTATCCAATGAATTGGAACAACCAACAAAATCAAGGTTTCGTACATATGGGAAATTGTATCCCATTTCAATATCCCAATCAATTGCAACAAATGCAAGGGATGTACAACACTAACATTTTCGGACCCATGAGATATTGAGGATCAAACACTTGAATTTGTTTTTGTTAAAATAGGCATGCTTGAGAACTTACTTGGAACCGGATGAGTGGATCAAAGATAGTGGTTGCTCCAAACATTTCTGATCGGTAAAAGGGGTAGTCTTACCTTACACAAAGCATACGATTGGTTAGGTAACCTTACTGTTTTTGGAAGTAAATTAAACAGGAACGATTTATAGGAAAAGGTACGATCTTAATGACTCGTCACTAATCTAAAGTAGAACACGTAGATAACTTAACTTTTAATTTACTTAGTGTTGGTCAAATTTGTGACAATAAGTGTCAAGTATTATTCATGAAAGAAGGTAGTAAAATAATTAAAGATGGTAAAATCATAGGAAATGTAATCAGGAAAAATGGTCTATACGTAATGAAATTAGGAAATAAGTCTCAAGACAAATTATGTCTCGCCACAGTAGTGGATAATTCTACCTTATGGCATAGAAGACTTAGTCACGCTAATATGCGTTTAATTCAATCATTTTCGTCTAAGGAATTAGTTAGAAACTTACCTAAGCTAAAATATGATAAACATTTTTGTGATGCTTGTAAAATTAGGAAGCAAGCCCATGCAAGTCATAAAGCTACAAATATGGTTTCCACTAAAAGATGCTTAGAATTATTACACATGGACTTATTTGGCCCATCAGCTATTAAAAGCTACGAAGGTAATTTATACACCTTAGTTGTAGTAGATGATTATTTTAGGTATACATGGACTAGATTTCTAAAGACTAAAAATGAAGCCTTTGAGAAATTTGAAATATTAAGTAGGAAAATTCAAAACCAACTTGGTAGCTCTATAATAGCTATTAGAAAGGATCATGTTCTGGAACTTGATAATGAAGTATTATTTGAAGCTTATTGTGATGCACAAGGCATTACTCATAACTTCTCGGCTGTAACATCCGTGATTTAACCAGGTTGGTGAAACCTTTAGAAATGGCTAAGAGTTTATTTTGTGTGTTTCTTGTGTGTTATGTGTATTATATGTGTGCTAAGTGGTTTTGAATAGGTGCTTGATATTGTTTGGAGGTGTATGATCATCTCATTTTGAGTGTGTTGTGTTTAGTGATAAGTATTCCATTTGTTCACATATAGTGAATATGGGAAAAGAAAGTCGTATTACATGCAATGCTATGTAAATAGTTGGATAAGTTTGTGTTAATCGATTGTGGGAAAATGTATTAAGATGGAAATAGGTTAAGTGAGTGAAATTTGGCGAATTAGGGTAGACTTTTAAAGATAGAAAGTGAAATGTAAAATGAAAAGTTATTTTTAGAAGGTTTAGTAAGTTGCGTTTATATAAAAAGGTTTGTCTAAATTAGCTTAGGTTTTTATGAAAACTTAAGGTAATGAAGATAATTAGTAAATAAAAAAATATATATATATATAGGGGTGTTCGACCGGATTTAAGAAAAAAGAAAAGAAAAAGGAAACAAAATTTGACTCTAATTAGGATTCTATTGGTATAAATACAAATCTAATAAATCCCTAAATCACTTTTTCTCTCCCCTATCCCTTTGATCGGTTGAACCTTCAAGAGAAGGAAAAAAAGATTTTTTTTAATCAAGAACGAGTTGGTGAATTAGAGTTTCAAGAATCAAGGTATAAGTATGTTTCAATTAAGCTTTTGTTTAGTTTTCTTTAAAACATGTAACAATTAATATGATGGATTATTAGGGTTTTAAGATCTACTGTAATTAAGGATGTTTTAATTATGCTAGAGTGCTTAGTGTTTGATTGGGATCGTATTGGTATAAACGGTTAGGTTTAAATCGCGTTAATTTATGATTTAGAGTTGAGCAGAATTTAGGGCTGTGTTCAACTAATGATATCTAGATGTTAAAAACATGTTTTGATATTATTCAAAAGCCTAAATTGTAGTTCAAAGAGTCTAGTTTTCAAAAAGTCTAGCTTTATTTGATTTGGAGTTCTGGAAGTTGGATAAATATTGGTTACAAGAAAAGTTGTCAAAATAGTAAATACATGTCAGATTTAGGTCATGTTTAGGAGAGTAAAACCCTAACTTAAATGTGGAATTAAGGTTAGCCAGTCTACAGTAATTAAGTTCTATATGTATATAAAGAAACCCTAGAAGGAGAGCTTCTGATTGTGTGTCTAAGTATGATAGTTAGAGCCATTCCTTTTAGTGTGCAATCAGATCCAAATTGGGACATTTTTGAAGTTGGATTTTATTTGGGATAGTTGTGCATGTAATAAGTGATTGGGAATTATGAGGTAGTTAGTAAACTTATAGAGGAACTTAGATGATTTTTGATATAATTTATGAAGGTCAGTAAGTAAGGGGTTTGAGAGGGTAAAGTCACACTAAAATTCTGCATTTTTGAACAAATTGTAGTTAACTAGTGTAATGAGTTAATGAAGTGGTTAAGATTGGGCATGGTGTCGGGGTGACCCATGATGGTTAATCAAAACCCTACACATCCATCATATGTGTGTTACATGGACTAGAGCTTTTAGCTTGGTCGCATGTAATCGTGTTTATTTATTCGTATAGTTGCGTGTTAGGAATTGGAAGCTGCACGTTGAGCATTCAGGTGAGTTACATAGTCCCACTTTTTACATTGTTTTAAACTTGGGATGGAAATGATGCAAGTGTTTAAATGAGTTTTGAATTCCTGTTATTATGTGTTAGTGTAAATGCATGGACTATTATGTGACTAATGTGCGTTATGTGCTACATGTTTTGAGATGTGATATTGTTGTGTGGCCTAGTCAGGTGGATTACTTGAGGGTATCCTTGGCCGAGCTAGAGGGAAAGAGAGTTGGTATTATCCAAGGGCGATATGGGTCGTCTGCTTGGCGTTTGAATGATTGATTTGATTTGATTTGATTGAATTGCATGTTAGCTTGTATGTTAGTTAGCATAATTGTCATGCAAAGCGTATTGTTTTATAACTGCTAGAATTGGTTAAATTGTTTTGGTAACGGATTGAATATGTGTATCTAAAAACCTATGTTTCTCACCAACCATTATGTTGACGTATAAGCATCATTTTCAGGTATTCAATAGGATGAGACTAAAGTTAGGAAAAGTGGCTAGATGGACCATAGGCAGTTGGCGAAGTTTAGTTATCTAGATTTCGTATTTGTTTTGGATGATAAATGATTTTTGTTTTGCTTTAATAGGATGTTTGAATATTTGCATTGTCATGACATTGGCATGAACTGCCTTTTTTCAATGTCAAACGCCTTTTGGATTTTATTAATGTGTTTTGGGTATTTTCATGGCACTGTGTTTCTATACCTTGTATATTTATGCATGTTTTAGTTTCTCTTATAGACGCCAAAGTGTTGTGATGATTGCCTTTCTCGTCTCGCCTCACGTTTCCGCCTTGGCGGGGTGTGACAAATTGGTATCAAAGTCTTTGGTTATAAAGAAGTAGGTGTTTAAGCCTAGAATATAACCTAGGAGTCCTTCATGTAGATGAATTTAGGGCTTAAGTGTTTATTTTTATAACTGCTATGCTTCCCATCTATTTTGTGTAGCTTTTATATTTCTTATTTTGTTAAGTTATCGTCTTAGTTTTGTTGCCTACCCATAACTAATTTAGTGCGTATTACCTCGTTATTTGTTAGATATGCCTTTCCATTTCTATAAGAAGTTCCGTTGGGGAACCGTATTTACAACCGGGAATAGGAGTTTCATTAAGCCAGGGATAAGACTTAGGATGGAGAGAACAAATCATAGGACCCGAGTTCTAATTGGCCTTTACCATGCCATATTGAAGAGAAGATGACCATAAAAGAGGTTAAGGGAGAGTCAGTCATAGAATAGAAGACAAAGGTGACAACCAAGGAGGGCGTTGTCATCCAGTTTCCTGGAAAGTTTCGTAGATACAAGTTAACAACAGAAGAAGAAGTGGAGGAGAATGAAGGGTTAAAGGAAGTTTGGGAAAAGATGGAGTATGTGATATCAGACAGCGACTCGGATCTCGATTCCACGGCTAGTAGTTAACCTTAGGGCATCCCTTTGTCATCCATTTTAGGTTTATTTGTTGGTCTTTAGTCGGAACCATGTTTTAGGAATTGTTATTTTCGAATATTAGATATTGATTTAGTATTTTATGAAATGGATGGAGTTATGGTTGAAATTGTTCCTTATGTGCTATTATGTGATTAAATGAATTGTATGTGAAGGTTGTGTTAAACTAAGAAGTGTCGTCATAGGAGGAGTACGTTTGTGCTAGGGAGCCTCATTAATTATGGTGGCCAACATAATTATTCACGCACCCCAGCACAAGTGGACTTGCAAGTATGATTACATTGATTAGTGTTGACACATTTGGTGTATAGTATTATGATAGTTGTATGTATATATATATATATATATACTATTATAGAAGTATAGGATCGAAATTCGTCTTTCCCCATTTAATGTATATTATTCCTTTCCTTTATAGAAACATGGTCCGAACTACGCGTCTAAACCCAACCCCAGAACATAGCCCGAAACCGAATCCCGACATTGCTACGATAATTGCGTAGCAGCTGCAGAATATCCTTCCCCATATCGTCACTCAAGTGACAGCTAACATGAACAATGCAAATGGAGGAAATGGAAATGGTGGGAACGATAGATGTTCCTACAAGACTTTTACTACTTGTAACCCTACGGAGTTTAATTGAAAGGGTGGTGCAGTCGCACTCACCCGTTGGATAGAAAAGATGGAGTCAGTGTTCGAGAACAGTGGTTGTACTGCGAACCAAAGACTGAGGTAGCTAGTTGTTTTGTGAATAAAGCTTTGACTTGGTGGAGCACACAAGTCCAAGCAAGGGGACGTGAAGCTGCAATTGGTATGAGTTGGAATGACTTTAAGGCATTGCTTGTGGAGGAGTTCTGTCCAAGCAACGAGATGGAGAAATTGGAGAATGAGTTTTAGAACCACACTATGGTAGGAGCCAATCATGTCGCCTATACTGACAGGTTCTATGAACTAGCCAAACTAGTTCCTCACTTAGTTACTCCTGAATCGTCGCGTATCAAGAGGTACATCCATGGATTGGCACCTCAAATCCGTGGTATGCTTAGGGCGACCCAACCAACTACTATTCAGAGTGCTATCTTGACGGCTGGAATACTTACTGATGAGGTTGTCCGTTGTGGGACATTGACTAAGTGAAATGATAAGAGGAAGGAGATGGAGGAATCAAGTAGGCAAGGGAGTACCTGGAAAAATAATAAGAAATCTAAGACTGGATCAGGGTATGTGGCGACATTTCCTCCCAAGAGTGATAATGTGAACACCTACCCTAAGTGTGCTAAGTGTTATACTTTCCACCCGAAGAATGCACCTTGTAAGCTGTGCTATAACTGCCAGAAACCGAGTCATTTTGCGAGACATTGTTAGGCACCATTTAGGCAAGTGGCGCCTGTGAATGCGGTGAAGATGGGGCAGAATCAGATGGCATGCTATAAATGTGGGAGTCTTGACCATCTTTGCTATGATTGCCCCAAGTGGAAACAAGCAACTGGACCAGTAAGGAACCCATTGGCTTTGAAGGGAAACAAGAACACCCGAAACAATGGGAACCAAGCAAGAGGAAAGGCCTTTAATGGAAATGTTATAGAGGCTCTTCAGGATCCCAAAGTTATGACGGGTACATTTTCTCTAAACAATCAATTTGCTACTATTCTATTATATTCAGGAGCTGATTTTAGTTTTATTTCTACTGAGTTTGCGCCTTTACTAAATGTGGAACCTTGTATTGTAAACCCTGGTTATGCGATAAAAATAGTTGATGGTAAGAGTGTAGAAGTTGATACGGTTATCCGTGATTGCAAACTAGAACTAGGAAATTACTTGTTCACTATAGACTTGATACCGTTGGGTCATGGAAGTTTTGATGTGATTGTGGGGATGGACTGGTTGTCCAACAATAAGGCTGTTATAGTATGTCATGAGAAAGTAGTAGAGATACCAATAGATGAGGGTGGGATACTTCGAGTTCATGGGGAACGTATTTGGAAAGCCGCTAAAGCCCTAATGAATGTTAATGTAGATGAACCTAGGATAAATGATATACCCGTGGTGCGAGGTTTTACCGATGTGAATCTGGAAGACTTGTCGGGGCTACCACTGCAGCAACAAGTTGAGTTCCGTATAGACTTAGTTCCTGGAGCGACGCCGGTCGCGAAGTCTCCATATCATTTGGCACCCTCGAAAATGCAAGAATTGTCTTGTTAACTTTAAGAGTTGCAAGACAAGGGTTTCATACGACCTAGCCATTCGCCGTGGGGACGCCGGTGTTATTCATGAAGAAAAAGGATGGATCTTTCCGTATGTGTATCGACTATAGGGAGCTGAACAAAATTACTATTAAAAACCTTTATCCACTCCCTAGAATCGATGACTTATATGATCAGCTGCAAGGAGCGTGTTATTTCTCTAAGATAGATATTTGGTCAGGATATCATCAGCTATGTGTGCATGAGGATGACATTCCAAAGACCGCATTTCGAATGAGATATGGACATTTTGAGTTTACGGTTATGCCATTTGGGTTAACCAATGCACCAGTGGTCTTCATGGACTTGATGAACCGGGTGTCCAAACCGTATCTAGATAAGTTTATCATTGTCTTCATCGATGACATTCTGATCTACTCAAAGACGAAGGAAGAGCATGAAGTTCACTTGAAGTTGGTGTTGGAGTTAGTGAGAAAAGAGAAGCTGTATGCAAAGTTTTCTAAGTGCGAGTTTTAGGTACAGGAAGTGCATTTTCTTGGACACGTGGTTAACCAGAGTGGTAACCACGTGGACCCAAGTAAAATAGAGGCGATGAAGAATTGGAAAGCTCCTACAACGTCGTCGGAGGTTTGATCGTTTTTGGGATTAGCTGGCTATTATAGGCGTTTCATCGCAAATTTCTCCAAGATTGCTAAACCCCTTACTTCGCTAACTCATAAAAACCAAAAGTATGAGTGGGGCAGAAAAGAGAAAGAAGCATTTCAGACCTTGAAGAATAATCTGTGTGATGCTCTTATCTTGTCATTACTGGACAGAATTGAAGATTTTGTAGTTTACTGTGATGCATCGAATTAAGGACTAAGTTGTGTGCTTATGCAAAGAGGCAATGTAATCGCCTATGCATCGAGACAACTTAAGATTCACGAGATGAATTATACAACACACGATCTAGAGTTGGGAGTTGTCGTGTTTGCTCTTAAGACTTGGAGGCATTACTTGTATGGCACGAAGAGTGTTATTTACACGGACCATAAGAGCCTTCAGCATATTTTTGACCAAAAGGAGTTGAATATGCGCCAAAGGAGGTGGATCGAGCTGTTTAGAGATTATGAGTGTGAGATTTGCTACCATCCCGATAAGGAGAATGTAGTGGCTGATGCGTTAAATAGGAAGGAAAGGGTGAAACCTAGACAAGTTCGAGCAATGGCTATGACCATTCAATCCGGAGTGAATAGGATGATTTTAGCAGCCCAAGGTGAAGCGTTCAAACAAGAGAACGTTCTTGCGGAAAGGCTACATGGTTTAGATCAGCAGATGGAAAGGAAGGAAGACGAAAGTTTATATTTTATGGATAGGATATGGGTACCTTTTAGTAGGAGATGTGAGAATGGTAATTTTGGACGAAGCTCATAAGTCTAAGTACTCCGTGCATCCTGGAGCGGATAAGATGTACCACGACTTACGTGATATGTATTGGTGGCCGGGAATGAAGAGGGATATTGCTACATACGTTAGTAAGTGTTTGACTTGTGCAAAAGTGAAGGCTAAGCATCAAAGACCTTCGGGTTTGACGCAACAACCTGAGATACCAGAGTGGAAGTGGGATAGGATCACTATGGATCTTATTACCAAGTTACCTAGGTCAAGAAGTGGGCATGACGCGATATGGGTAATAGTCGATAGACTTACCAAATTGGCTCATTTCCTAACAATTCGTGAGGATTTTAATACGGAGAAGTTAGCAAGATTATATATAGATGTAATTGCGGCACGACATGGAGTGCTCGTGTCGATTATTTCGGATCGAGATGGGCGATTTACTTCACACTTTTGGCAAACGGTACAGAGAGCGTTAGGGACAAGCTTAGACTTGAGTACTGCTTATCATCCGCAAATAGATGGACAAAGTGAGCGTACAATTAAGACTTTATAGGATATGTTAAGGGTGTGCGTTATAGATTTTGGTGGTAGTTGGGATGTTTATCTACCATTAGCCGAGTTTTCTTACAACAACAATTATCATTCGAGCATTCGGTGTGCTCCATTTGAGGCCTTATATGGTAGGAAGTGTAGATCGCCTGTGTTATGGGCAGAGATTGGAGAGGGTAGTTTGATTGGACCTGAATTAGTATTAGAGATGACAGATAAGGTGGTGATGATAATGGAAAATCTCAAAGCGGCAAGAGATCGTCAAAAGAGCTATGCGGATAAAAGACGTAAACCGTTATAGTTTGAGGTGGGTGATCAGGTGTTATTAAAGGTGTCGCCATGGAAGGGCGTAGTGCATTTTGGAAAGAAGGGTAAGTTAACACCAAGATATGTAGGACCGTTTTAGATCCTTGAAAGGATTGGTCTTGTATCTTATAGGTTGAGGTTACTTGAGGAGTTAAGTAGTGTGCATGACACCTTTCATGTGTCAAATTTAAAGAAGTGTTTGGCGGATGCTAATTTGCATGTGCCATTAGATGAGATCAAGGTCGACAAGACCCTTCATTTTGTCGAAGAACCTGTAGAGATTATGGAGTGAGAAATTAAAAAGTTAAAACGTAGGAATATAGCGCTTGTGAAAGTTAGGTGGAATTCAAAGTGTGGACCTGAGTTTACTTGGGAACACGAAGACCAAATGAGGAATAAGTATCCACAATTGTTCATGGACCGAGTTGTTGAGCCTGCCAGTTAAATCTCAGGACGAGATTTCCTCAAGGAGGGGATACTGTAACATTCGTGATTTAACCAGGTTGGTGAAACCATTAGAAATGGCTAAGAGTTCATTTTGTGTGTTTCTTGTGTGCTATGTGTATTATATGTGTGCTAAGTAGTTTTGAATAGGTGCTTGATATTGTTTAGAGGTGTATGATCATCTCATTTTGAGTGTGTTGTGTTTAGTGATAAGTATTCCATTTGTTCAGATATAATGAATATGGGAAAAGAAAGGCGTATTGCATGCAATGCTATGTAAATACTTGGATAAGTTTGTGTTAAGTGGTTATGAGAAAATGTATTAAGATGAAAATAGGTTAAGTGAGTGAAATTTGACAAATTAGGGTAGAATTTCTAAATATAAATAGTGAAATGTAAAATGAAAAGTTATTTTTAGAAGGTTTAGTAAGTTGCGTTTATGTAAAAAGGTTTGTCCAAATTAGCTTAGGTTTTTAGAAAAACTTAAGGTAATGAAGATAATTAGTAAATAAATAAATAAAAAAAAATAAAAATATTATATATATATATTTATAATATATATATATATATATAAATAGGGGTGTTCGACCGGATTTAAGAAAAAAGAAAAGAAAAAGGAAACAAAATTTGACTCTAATTGGGATTCTATTAGTATAAATACAAACCTAATAAATCCTTAAATCACTTTTTCTCTCCCCCATCCCTTAGATCGGCCGAACCTTCAAGAGAAGAAAAAAAAGTTTTTTTTAATCAAGAACGAGTTGGTGAATTAGAGTTTCAAGAATCAAGGTTTAGGTATGTTTCAATTAAGCTTTTGTTTAGTTTTCTTTAAAATATGTAACAATTAATATGATGGATCATTAGGGATGTTTTAATTATGCTAGAGTGTTTAGGGTTTGATTGGGATCGTATTGGTATAAACGGTTAGGTTTAAATCGCGTTAATTTATGATTTAGAGTTGAGCAGAATTTAGGGCTATGTTCAACTGATGATAACTAGATGTTAAAAACGTGTTTTGATATGATTCAAAAGCCTAAATTGTAGTTCAAAGAGTCTAGTTTTCAAAAAGTTCAGCCTTGTTTGATTTGGAGTTCTGGAAGTTGGATAAATATTGGTTACAAGAAAAGTTGTCAAAATAGTAAATACGGGTCAGATTTAGGTCATGTTTAGGAGGGTAAAAACCTAACTTAAAAGTGAAATTAAGGTTAGCCAATCTATAGTAATTAAGTTCTATATGTATATAAAGAAACCCTAGAAGAAAATCTTCTGATTGTGTGCCTAAGTATGATAGTTAGAGCCATACTTTTTAGTGTACAATCAGATCCGAATTGGGACAGTTTTGAAGTTGGATTTTATTTGGGATAGTTGTGCATGTAATGAGTGATTGGGAATTACGAGATAGTTAGTAAACTTATAAAGGAACTTAGATGATTTTTGGTATAATTTATAAAGGTCAGTAAGTAAGGGTTTTGAGAGGGTAAAGTCACACTAAAATTCTGCATTTTTAAACAAATTGTAGTTAACTAGTGTAATGAGTTAATGAAGTGGTTAAGGTTGGGCATGGTGTCGGGGTGACCCATGATGGTTAATCAAACCCCTATACATCCATCATATGTGTGTTACATGGACTAGAGCTTTTAGCTTGGTCGCGTGTAACCGTGTTTATTTATTTGTATAGTTGCGTGATAGGAATTGGAAGCTGCGTGTTGAGCATTCAGGTGAGTTACATAGTCCCACTTTTTACATTGTTTTAAACTTGGGATGGAAATGATGCAAGTGTTTAAATGAGTTTTGAATTCCTGTTATTATGTGTTAGTGTAAATGCATGGACTATTATGTGACTAATGTGCGTTATGTGCTACATGTTTTGAGATGTGATATTGTTGTGTGGCCTAGTCAGGTGGATTACTTGAGGGTATCCTTGGCCTGAGCTAGAGGGAAAGAGAGTTGGTATTATCCAAGGGCGATATGGGTCGTCTGCTTGGCGTTTGAATGATTGATTTGATTTGATTTGATTGAATTGCATGTTAGCTTGTATGTTAGTTAGCATAATTGTCATGCAAAGCGTATTGTTTTATAATTGCAGGAATTGGTTAAATTGTTTTGGTAACGGATTGAATATGTGTGTCTGAAAACCTATGTTTCTCACCAACCATTGTGTTGACGTATAAGCATCATTTTCAGGTATTCAGCAGGATGAGACTAAAGTTAGGAAAAGTGGCTAGATGGACCGTAGGCAGCTGGCGAAGTTTAGTTATCTAGATTTCGTATTTGTTTTGGATGATAAATGATTTTCGTTTTGCTTTGATAGGATGTTTGAATATTTGCATTGTCATGACATTGGCATGAACTGCCTTTATTTCAATGTCAGACGCCTTTTGGATTTTATTGATGTGTTTTGGGTATTTTCATGGCACTGTGTGTCTATACCTTGTATCTTTATGCATGTTTTAGTTTCTCTTATAGACGCCAAAGTGTTGTGATGATTCCCTTTCTCGTCGCGCCTTGCGTTTCCGCCTTGGCGGGGTGTGACATCGGCTCCACGTACTCTACAATCAAATTGGGTAGTAGAAAGAAAGAATAAGACCTTACAAGAGATGTCTAGGACCATGCTTAATGAACAATCAATTCCCCAAAAGTTTTGGTCTAATGCCGTTGATACGTCAACTTATATATTAAATAGAATATTAATTCGACCAATACTAGGAAAAACCCCTTATGAAATATTTAGAGGTAGGAAACCTTCTTTAGAATATTTCAAAGTATTTGGAAGCAAGTGCTTCATTTTGAATACTAAACACTATTTAACCAAGTTTGACCCAAAGTCATACGAAGGTATTTTTCTAAGATATTCTTAAAATAGTTGTTGGGATTTATTGATTTTATGATACAAAGGATTAAGATCGACATCATGGAATTCTAGAATATAGAGGATTCTAGAAAACTTGCTTAAAAAGATAAAGATCAAGATTAGGGATGATTTACTTTCCTGTTATAATTAGGTTTCCTTTGTAAGTCTAGATGGACTATATATATAAAGAGATCCATAGACATTGTTTGTGTGTATGTTTTAATCATGTTTTAAGAAAACACCAACGATCTCACCACTTGAAATCGTTCCCCTTTGTACGATCTACATGAGATCGTTTTAGCCCTAAGGTCAAAGTGTCTTTGATCCCTGTTAAAGTTAAGTAACACGTTCTATCATGATCAAATAGAATTGGGGCTTATGTGAATGTAAACCTTGTTAATAATATTGTCTTTGTTTAAATTCCGCTGCGCAACAACAACCTTTGTTATTTTTATATATTATAGATCCGAGATGAGTTCTAAACGATTTTAACAATTGGTATCAGAGCTAAGTGGCTCATGATCTAGGATCTACAAGGTTTTACAATCGAAGAAAAAAGATTTTGTATTCAAAGAAACCTAAAAAATCGATTTTGGTTTCTATTTTCGTCACTTTCTGCACAGCTGTGGTAAAAAGGAGATATCTCATTCGTTAACTGTTGGATCTTAATGAAATTTTTATTAAAGGTTATTTACTCATAAAGGCATATTCTTATTGGAGGGATCTTCAATCTGAGCTTTTAATTAAAAGATATAAAATTTTAAAATCTGCTGTAGAAAAGTTGAAGTTGGTATGGTTTTACTTCTTTTTCATCATTGTTTTTAATAGTGTTCTTGTTATTGTTATTGAAAGTTTTTCTTTGAACACTTGGTTATTAAAGATATGGTAATGAGGAATGAAGAGGATAAAGAAGTTTGTGAAAATTAGGGTTTTAATTCTTAAATCATTTTTTATAGAAACCCTAATTTCTAAAAACCTCAAAAGTTGATGATGAATACGAAGTGTAATCACAGTAAAGGTGATATGAAAGTGGAAGCTAAGAGTTCGAGTTCAGGTTCTTGTGGAAAGTTTATTGAAGTGGTTATCATGTTAATACTGATTGGAAGTTACTACTGCTTCATACATGGTTACTACTGCTCGACAAAAGTTAATACTGCTAGTTAGTAGTTAATACTGCTAGTGTATTTTTACTACTGCTCAACCATTTTAATGCTGCTCTTCATTGTTACTACTGCTTGGTATCGATTACTACTGTTAGTCATTTTTAGTGCTGCTCTTCATGGATGGTACTACATGGTATTCGTTACTACTGTTGGTTAGTTATCCATACAAATTCTTATGGTTGATTCTATTACTTTTGGTCATGAGATGGTTAACATATTTGTTTTAGAGGAAGAATATGATAAAGTGTTTAACCATTTGGATATGTTAAATGCACCATTTGAGGGGAAGGGTTTCACTTGTGTAAAACAAGTTAAACCTTTTTACTACTGCTAAGTCATTATTACTACTGCTAGTTTAAGTTTCTACTGCTTGAATTCATTATTCTTATTGTGTGTCATGGAGGGTAATTTGAGACATTGGAAAGCTTGGATTAGAAGTTTAATATATGGTTTGTAGTTGTAAAGATCAAAGTTGCATATGTTCATAGTCCCCTAATGGATAATGACAAAAAAGGGAAGATGTTACAGAGATGATATGATATGATTTGCAACTTATTAAGTGTGGTGACATGGCATGGAACAAGATGTTGAAGGCTTCATTGTGTTAAAGAAGTATCAACATGTTCAAAGGAAATCTTAAGTTAAGGGGAAGATTAGAATCTGTTTCATTTATGGAAGATCAGATTTGAAGATTTACAAGATGTTCAAGTGTTTAAGCTGAAGATTAAGCTACTATGAATCATCTTAAAATCAGTTTACTATTTGTTTTGTCATCATCAAATAGGGGAAGATTGTTAGGATTTATTGATTTGATGATACAAAAGAATAAAACAAAAGGGTCTAGTTCGACATTATTGAATTCTAGAAGTTAGAG